>CAUYRT010021313.1:0-10971 GCA_963574885.1 Lepilemur ruficaudatus | reverse complement strand
GGTGCTATATCACCATTGTTTCTTATAGCTGAATGGTACTCCATGGTATACATATATCACATTTTATTAATATATATTGATGGGCACTTGGGTTGTTTCCACATCTTTTCCATTGTGAATTATGCTGCTATAAACATTCGAGTGCAGATGTCTTTTTTATAGCAATCATAGCAACAACAAAAATAAATGTTTTATGATACACTTTGCAAATATTTCCTCTAGCCCATTTGGGTGACTGGTTGGTGGTGCCATTAACTAAAATAGAAACTGGAGGAAGAGCAGGAATGCAGGGGGAAACTCTAGAAAGGTGAAGAGTTCCAGTTTTAGATATTTTGGGATATCCACATAGATATGACTTATCAAAATTTGGTAGAGAGAAAAGATATTTATGGGATATTGACTGATGGCCCATAATCAGTTTTATCCTGTTCACGATTCCTTGATGAAGTTGTTTTCACTGAGTTTTAGTGTTTTTGTGCTATAGGTACATTTTGATGTGCTTTTACTTACATTGTCTGTCCCGTTATATGAAGTTGCTCATGAGAAATCTCTGGGACCACATGCTAGATTTCTTTCTGAGCAACTGATATCTTTCTTCCTGTTGAGCAACAGTGATTACTATCTGATAGCCTTGCTCTGTTCACGTTGCCAAGAAACTTAGTCACTCACAGGCACATTGACTTCTTCTCAGAGATAGTCTATGGAAACATTGGTGTTGGCTGGAAGCGCCATCTCTTTACCTTATATCTTGACCTCTCTACCCTTATTTTCATATTACCTTTTTTTTTTTTTTGAGACAGAGTCTTGCCCTGTCGCCCTGGCTAGAGTGCCGTGGTGTCAGCCTAGCTCACAGCAAGCTCAAACTTCTGGGCTCAAGTGATTCTCCTGCCTCAGCCCTCTGAGTAGCTGGAACTACAGGCATGCGCCACCATGACTGGCTAATTTTATCGTTTTTAGTAGAGACGGGGTCTCGCTCTTGCTCAGGCTGGTCTTGAACTCCAGACTTCAAGCGATCCTCCTGCCGTAGCCTCCCAGAGTGCTAGGATTATAGGGGTGAGCTGCTGTACCCAGCCATACCATTTTATTTTTTGAGCTAACTTAAAACTTTGCAAGGGAGTGTGTGTGTGAGAGTATAAATAAATTAAAATAGTTGCTAGCTATTACGTACAGTGGCAGGCATAGGTAGGGCCTTGCACATAGAGTGGATGCTGAGTAGATGATGAGTGAATGCCATGTTCATACAAAGAATCAGATGGCTAATGTCTCCAAATACGGAAAGTCAGAAGGGTTTTGGCAGTCTGCTTCATGATTTATCCTAACAGAGATACAACAATCTTGTGCTTCTTCTCATTTCTTATTGTCATTGTTTTTGAAATTGTAGCTTGCAAACCATACTGGTTACATCAAAGTTGACTGGCAACGAGTAGAGAAGGACATGAAGAAAGCCAAAGAGCACCTGAAGATCCGTAAGAGCAACCAGATACCTACTGAGGTCAAGAGCAAAGCTGAGGAGGTGAGACTTGTTCATGTGCAGTATGTGAAGGGTACAGATAATTTTGTGTGTAAAAAATGGGCGAGACATACCAATATGTCAGTGATGGACAAGGCTTAAAGATTACAAGGTACTTGGAGTAATGAGATAAAAGCCTTAGTTGGTGTATCTTCATTTCAGAGGCTTTTTTTTAAAGCTAGGTAATTAAAGTGTTTGGTGACCTTTGCCAGTGATGCAGACAGTACTCGTCTCTGCATGTTTTTGGATTGATTTTGAATCATATTTTATCTCCATGCACACATATCTCTGAAACATCCATACTTTGCTTGTTCTACACATAAGTAGCCCTGGAGTCAGCAAACTTTTTCTGTAAAGGGCTGGATAGTAAATCTTTCCAGCTTAATGGGCTGTATGGTCTCTGTCACAATTACTTGACTCTGCTGTGTATAGTGTGAAAATAGCCGTAGATTATACGTAAACAAGTATGTGTGGGCTGTGTTGCAATAAAACCTTATTTAAAAACAAGTTTGTCCCATGGGGCTATATTTTGCTAACCCACAAATCAGGTTAGATTATATTGGCTGATCCTGGAGGGACAGGAGAAGTCCTTCCTCTTTAAAAGGGTGTATTTTGCTGCTACTTATTACTTTTAGGAATATGTCACATGTCCTAAAGAAGTAAGTGCACTGAACTAGGAAGAAAGAAACCAGGATCAGAGTGTCAAGAAGGTGGCTAGTACCTTCTGTAGCCTGGAGTGATAAGGTTCCACCACTAGCATTCTCTAGATTCACAGGGAAAAGAGTTCTCTTGTACTCAGTGGATCTTCATGCTAGGCACTGGGGACTTAGGGGTAAATCAAAACGGTCTTTGTCCTTGAGGCAGTTGCAGTCTAGTAGCAGTGACAGAAAAAAGTCATATAATCAAGTAGAATAGGTGGTAGTAGATGAGGTACTTAGCTTGAACATGGCAAAATAAACACATACCTTTATCTTCACTTCATTCTGAAATATTTCTGAATCACGGTAACAAAGTATAAAAGGTTACACCTGCAAGGATGAAGAGAATAGGAGAGGAACGCCAGTAGACAAGAAATTTCAGCAAATTTTTAGAAGTTGGAAAACAGATAGTTGAGTGGTAAATGACTTAGCAGAGTAGAAAAATACTGAACAGATGACAAGCCAACATCACTAGGTACATGGTGACAGTCTCTGTATGGCGGCAAGTAGTCAGTAAAAGCTGGTGCCTTCCCAGAGTGGGAAGGTGGCAAAGGTGGGCAGCTACAGGATCCCTGATGGTACTCCCTTCCTTCTGTTCTTCTTCCTCAATCTCCATGTTATGACACTTACACCTTTTTATTTCACTAAAATGTTATTATTCAAACATTTATAAAAGTAATACATGATTGTTGAAAACTTTTTTAATATCAGAAGCGTACATAATAAGAAGTATAAGGTTAATGTTTGACTAGAACCAACTGTTGACTCACAGAGAGGGAGCTTGTTATAAACTAACCAAATGATTTGAAATTGGTTCATTCTAGAAATATTTATGTTCCTGTTCTTGGCCCAGCACTGTCACAGTCTCTGGGGATATAGTGGCCAGTTCCTCCACTCATAGAGTCCATGGTCTGTTTTGGGAAACAGGATTAAGATGATAATAAGTTCAGTGTTTAGCAAAAAGTTGACTTCATTGAGAACAGTTTTAGTGGGGTGATGGAGTTGAAAGCTGTACTATAGCAAGTTGAGGAAAGAGTAGGAAGTAAGAAAGTAAAAATAATAAAAACAATTAATTTCAGGAATTATATGAATGTTTTTTCTTTCTCCCTGACGGCAAATGGCAGAAGTGCCTCATTTAGGGAAATGTGGAGGGAGGTCCAGGAGAATCAGGGGAGGTGGAAATGAGGCAGGAAGACATAGGCATATGGGGGGCAAGAGGACACTTGAGGGTTAGGAGACCGTGGTCTCAAAGAGGCTGGGGAATGTTGGTGTGAGTGGCTTAAGTGGTCTGGAGATGTAGTCACTAGACTTGAATTCAAGAAATGATCAGGTCAGGATGCTGGATGCGTTGTTCATGTGAATACTCCCTAAGGTGGAGGTTATACTTGGGAGAAGGAGGAAGTCTGAGCCACTTACCAAAGTTCTCTCTGAAATGGGGGTGGTGGTAGGAAGTGGCCAGAAGACTGATAGAGCACAAAGGAGCCATAAAGGGTGCCCAAGTATATGCTCTGAACCTCAGGTGAGTGGGGATTTTTGCTGGAAGGTAGAGGGGAGGCGGGAGGCTTTGGGAGTTTAAGAAAATAGGGACCTCACCTGTTAATCATCCTTGGATGTAGTGAAGTATGAGAATGAGAATTCATAGCCACCTGCTTGAGGGGAAGTTTCAGAGGGAAATGGATGGGTGGATGGATGGGCAGGTAGACGGGCAGATGGATGGAGAGATTTGGTGGAGAGACTTACTTCACAGAATAAGCAGCCTCCATTGGAGGATAGATGCCAAAGAGAATGGAAGGAACAAGATTGGAAACAATAAGAATTGCCCCTGTAACCAGTCTATTTAGTGCAGCTTCACTCTTTCCTCATAACTGTCCCCATGAACTCTGTCTGTCCTTGTCCCAATATAAACTCCCAGGTGAATCCCTTAGCTCTTTAAATAGCATTACTAAAGACAGAATTTGAGGAGTTGCCCTTGACTTCTCATTCCCCATATGGCCATGACATCCAGTCACAAAGTCCCATCTCAAAAACATCTCTTGAATTTGATCACTCTGCCCTAGCACCTCTCACACCACCCTGATTCAAAGAACCATTATCTCTCAACTACTGCCCTGCTTCCCATCAGGCTCCCTATTGTCTTACTCTCCCCACAGCAGCCAGTGGTCACATTCACATGTAAGTCAATTCATGGATTCCATCATCCTTTGGTAAAGTGCAAACTACTTACCTAACAGGTGAGGAGATTAACATCTTTAGCAAAATAACTCATTGTGCTATCTTCTATTCCCAGGTGGTTTCATTTGTGAAGAAGAATGTTCTAGTGACTGGGGGATTTTGTGGAGGCTTTCTGCTTGGCATGGCGTCCTAAGGAGGATGACTTCACTTCCACTGTTCCTCGTTTTTTCCAAGCAGCAGCCTCTACACTCCATCATAGGACGCTGAGTCTCTCTTCTTCCTCATCTTCTCCCGTGCCTTTCTCCCTGCCGTGGCATTTCTGAATGGCTTCTATAGGCATCTGTTGGTACAAGTTATTACTGCCCTAACATGAACTTGATGGTGGCGGAAGAGACAATAGACATTAGCTCTCCTTCTAGTACACTCCCCACTTGCCCAATTCTGTAGGTCAGCAAGAATGTTCCTTTTCCTCCTACATAAGATACTTATCAGATCATGTTGCAAGATGGTTCACCATGGAGGATGAGTGGATCCTCAAAGGTTGTCCCAAACTGTTGATTTGGAAAAGAAATAAGCACATAGCTTATTATGTGCTGCATGGAAAGGAACTGAATACATTTGCCTTTAAGCATGAAAGATTTTGGTATCTTGGTGTCTACTTTCTTTTTTAGTTGGTTTTAGATTACAGAAAGAAAGCTGTTTATACTTGCTATAATTACCCTGATAAAAGTGGCATCATAAGTACTATAAATGAAAAATCTGAATATGGAAAGGTATGTGCTGTGCTGAAGGGTACTATATTTGGTGGGAAGGTCTTTAGGGAAATCAGCTGCTAGAAATACATTGTTGGATGGTCAGACTTAGTGAATCATTTAGGGGCATGAAGATACTGTCCAGGAATGTTTTCTGCCATGAGAGATAATGCATCTGGCTGTTTCCATGGGGTTTATTTATGGCAAAACAAGTGATTTAGGTGGGAAGGAGAAGAAGCTCTTGAATTTTTATTTCATATAAAAGGTTTTAAGCTTTGAATGTGAAGTATTCTTCACCTCTTGTCAAAACATTTAGGGTAGCCATAGCTCCTCTGTGCCAATTCTATTTTTTATCTAGTTAAGTATGAAATATAACATTTAATTTTAAAGAAGTAGCTGTCCAAACATTCAGAATTGAGAAAGATAATGATAGTACATGTGAAATAATTTCCATCAAGTATAATTTACTGTCTCATGATGACCACAGCTCTTAGAATTATTCTTTGAAATAAAAGTGTATGAGAGTCATTTTTCATGTACTTTGACAGAGTAGATTTTTGAATGTAACAAGATAAGTCAACTTGAGTGGTAATATATTTTGGGAAATCAGTTCACTACAAATTGTGACTGTAAACATTGTACTGTAAATGCTTTGTAGTTTTCCCCCAATAAAAAAAAGGAAAAACACATAGTCACCTCTTTTAAGGTCATTTTGAGCTCTTTTAAAAGAGTACATTTTTTATCCTGGACCAGTGATTCTCGACCTGGAGAGATTTTGCCCCCAGACACATTGGGCAACGTGTAGAGACATTTTTGGTTGTTGTAACACTGGAGAGTGGGGATGGGGAGGATAGGATGTGCATGCTGCTGGCATCTAATGGGTAAAGACTATCCTGTATAAATATACTGCATAGGACAGCACACACACAAATCATTATCCCTCTCCAAATGTCAACAGACCTGAGGTTGAGAAAACCCTGCTCTGGCCTAAAAAGGGGTTGATGACTTCCTCAAGATCACGTATCTATTATATTAACTTAAGAAGAGGGCCTGGGCAGGGTGCGGTGGCTCATGCCCGTAATCCTAGCACTCTGGGAGGCCAAGGCGGGAGGACGACTTGGAGTCAGGAGTTCAAGACCAGCCTAGCAAGAGTGAGACCCCATCTCTACTAAAAATACAAAGAAATCAGCCGGGCATGGTGGCGCATGCCTATAGTCCTAGCTACTCAGAAGGCTGAGGCAGAAGGATTGCTTGAGCCCTGGAGTTTGAGGTTGCTGTGAGCTGGACTGACACCACGGCACTCTAGCCCGGGCAACAGAACAAGACTCTGTCTCAGAAAAAAAAAAAAAATGGAAGAGGGCCTGAACTACAGACATGGAGGTAGCATCTCAGTTCAGCATCCCTTAACTAGAACAACTTATGAAAATTTTTAGAGAACTGATAGTCAATATTGCTTATTTTTCTTTTTTTATATTTAGGGCTTGTGAAACAGGATCTGACAATCAACCTCTTAGTGATAATCACCAAACAAATTGTGAATATTTTGTAGATAGCCTTTTTGAGGAAGCTCGGAAGGTTGATGCCAAATGTTTGTCCCCCGCTGAACAGAAGAAACAGGTAAATATTTGTCCATTACATTTTTTCTCTTCCAGAATTGCTGAAAATATATAGACTTTTAGAAGGTCCCTAAGGTCAAAACTATTTTCATAATAATAAGATATTATTAACCTTTTTCACTGTATTCACTTTGCACTGATATTGCAAAAGCAGTGATGGGTAAAACATTAGTAGGGACGACACCTTAGCAGGAATCAAGACAATGGCAACAAACTGTACTAGTGGTTACAGGTTGATTGCAGGTTGATCATCCCAAACCCTAAAATCCTCCAAAATGTAAAACTTTTGAGCACTGACGTGATACACAAAGAAGATACTCATTGGAGCATTTAGGATTTCGGATGTTCAGATTTAGGACACTTAATTGGTAAGTATATATAATGCAGATGTTCAAAAATCAAAAAAAAAATGCAAAATCTGAAAATTTCTGATCCTAAGCATTTCGAATAAGGGATACTCAGCCTGTATTGTATTTTTTGCTTGCACTTGAAAGGGAAAAAGAAGTTCCAATTAAGAATGTTCTTAGGCCAGGCACGGTGGCTCACGCCTGTAATCCTAGCACTCTGGGAGGCCATGGAGGGAAAAGATCCCTTGAGGTCAGGAGTTAAAGACAAGCTTCAGCAAGAGCAAGACCTGGTCTCTACAAAAAAATAGAAAAAATTAGTTGGGTGTGCTGGTGCACACCTGTAGTCTTTCTAGCTACCTGTAATCTCAGTTACTAGAGAGACTGAGTAGCTTGAGGATCACTTGAGCCCAGGAGTTTGAGGTTGCTGTGAGCTAGGCTGAAGCTTCAGCACGCTAGCCCGGGCAACAGAGCGAGACTGTCTCAAAAAAAAAAAAAGAATGTTCTTGATGAGGCAGTAAAACTTATACATTTTAATAAATCCCAAACCTTGCATACACATCTTTTAATATTCTGTATGACCAAATGTGAACCATCCATAAAGCACTTCTACAAATTCAGAAGTGTCTTGAGGAAAAGTGCAGTTGTTTGAGATGTAAGCTGAGCTGTTTGCTTTCTCATGGCATATTGTTTTTGCATGAAAAAATGATTTCCATATAGACTATGGTTATTCCGACTTGGATATTCATCATTTTCTAATCATGAATGAAGTGAACCTCACCGGGGTTCACTGCAGGGAAAACAAGTTACTGTATTTGTTCCAAATGAGAAACATTTATGTAACCAACTTTTTTACTAAAAATAAGAATTTTAGAAAACTGCAACCATGCACTTATAAGCTTCTCAAAATTTAGAGAATTTCCAGATAAGATCAGTGTCATTTTGATGAGTACAATTTTTTATTGTATAATGAGGTATATCAGCAGTTGGAAGATTTGCACAATGAAGAGAATCAGTGTTTTCCAAATGACCAATATGTAACAGAAGGAGTGGCCTGGAAAAAATGGCAAAAATAGTTTCTGTCTCCTTAAAAATCCTCCACTCCTTTTTTAGTACTAAAGCCTGCATCCCTGCCTCAGGCCAGTGGTTGGGAGGGGCAGGGTAAGTCTTTTGTTTATTTGTGCAACAGGATATGGCTCATTCAGGACCTTGTAGAGGAAGGTCCTGGGCGCTGGTCTTGAGATTGTCTTCAGCCAGAGATGGGAGGATCAGAATCATCAACTATAGTTGAACAGTAATTGCCTGAAGCTAGAATCCATCCTTTAAAAGCTCTGTCTCTCTAAGAATGATCTGAAAATTTGGATTTTGAGAGAAGGATTACCATCTTCCTCCTTAAAACACTTGCCCTTGTTCTTCTGATTTGGCCTCCTGGACAAGTGGCCAAGCTTTCAGTAACAAATATATGATGTTATAAAATGATACATAAATAAAAGAGCCAAGGTGTCACACTAAAGGATTTTAATGTAAAAAGTATATGAAACGAACTTGAAGTTTCAGATTCCACATTTGGGTTCTCAACTAATTTTTGAGATACTGCTTATTAAATTTTGATGCAGTGCCAAAGAAGAATATCCTGGGAAAGCTAGCTAATAATTTTTTTTTTTTTTTGAGACAGAGTCTCACTCTGTCGCCAGGCTAGAGTGCCGTGGCATCAGCCTAGCCCACAGCAACCTCAAACTCCTGGGCTCAAGCAATCCTCCTGCCTCAGCCTCCTAAGTAGCTGGGACTACAGGCATGCACTACCATGTCCACGTGATTTTTTTTTTCTATATAGTTTTAGTTGTCCAATTAATTTTTTTCTATTTTTAGTAGAGGTGGGGTCTCGCTCTTGCTCAGGCTGGTTTCGAACTCCTGAGTTCGAGCAATCCTCCTGCCTCGGCCTCCCAGAGTGCTAGGATTACAAGCGTGAGCCACCGTGCCTGGCCTACATTATTCTTTAGTATTCAAAGTCATTTCAAAGAAGTCCTTCCCTACCTGTTGAGAAGTCTGTTCTAGACAGAAGGCTCTACCTTAGTTGACCTCTGAGACAGACAGGACACAGAACATTTTTCCAAATGGATTCTCTTAAAATTATTAAAAATTTATTTTAAAATATTACCCATAATGAATCATAATATATGTACTTTTAAAAATATTTTACATTTGAAGTTTGCTCATAAGAAGGATACATAGAATATATAGTGATAGAAGAAATTTTCAAAGGACTTTTTATCTACTACATTTTATTAAGATATATTTTGTTTCTTACTGTTTTGCAGGTAGATGTAAGTATAAAATTATGGAAAAATGGATTCACAGTTAATGATGATTTCAGAAGTTACTCTGATGGTGCTAGTCAGCAGTTCCTGAACTCTATCAAAAAGGGGTAAGCAATATCTTTAGAGTCTTTAAAGTTGTGATATTGATGATTCTAAATATTATACATACTTGGTCTAGAAAATTTTTTTAAATATTAAGAACTTGAAAATCACTTATAATTTAGCCATGCGGAAGTAACTGCTATTAACATTTCTGTTAAATTTTATTCTGGCTTTATTTTTTTAAGAGACCATGTCTCACTATATTGCTCAGGCTGGCCTCGAACTCCTGTACTCAAGTGATCCTCCCACCTAAGCCTCCTTAATAGCCAGAACTATAGCATGTACTACGACACCAGCTCATTCTGGCATTTTATGTGCATAGATTCATATACAATATGCATGTGTATATTTTTAAAACAATTTTGAATTTTTCATTATGAAATATTGGAATGTATCTGCCTGTTTTATTACAATCATGACCCTTTTTTTTTTTTTTTTGAGACAGAGTGTCAAACTGTTGCCTGGGCTAGAGTGCTGTGACGTCAGCCCAGCTCACAGCAACCTCCCCAACTCCTGGGCTCAAGTGATCCTCACGCCTCAGCCTCCTGAGTAGCTGGGACTACAGGCATGTGCCACTATGCCCAGCTAATTTTTTGTATATATATTTTTAGTTGTCCATATAATTTCTTTCTGTTTTTAGTAGAGACAGGATCTCACTCTTGCTCAGGCTGTTCTTGAACTCCTGAGCTCAAAGGATCCTCCTGCCTCGGCCTCCCAGAGTGCTAGGATTACAGGCATGAGCCACTGCTCCTGGCCCATAATTTTTATATTAATATGTATAGTTAGCAGTTCTTGATAACTTAGGTTATTTTAATTTTACCACTATAAAAAATATGACTATTCTTGTATGTAAGTATTTTTTAATATGATAGCTTTGTTGAGATATAATTAATCTATAAAATTCATCCCTTTAAAGGGTACAAATTCAATATTTTTAGTACATTCACAGAGTTGTACAGCTGTCAGCATTAATTTCAGTATATCTTCAACACCCTAAAATGAAATTTGATACTGGCAGTGACTCTTCCATTTCTCCTTCCCCACTTCCCTATATAACCACTAATCTACTTTCTGTGTCTGTGGATTTGCCTGTTCTAGACAAATGGAATTTAGGCATATAAATGGAAATACATTAGGTCATTAACTGTGAAATGTCCGAGTTGGAGTCAAAAGGGTGGTTTATTATATCTTAAACAAGAAGCAGTACAATCAATCAAAGTATGCACCTAAACTATCGACACAGGTTAGCCACCTTGTTTATGCCAACACTGAAGAAGTCTAGAGAGCAAGTGGCTATGAAATCACAAAAGGCGTTTTCTTTTTTTTTTTTTTGAGACAGAGTCTCACTGTGTTGCCCAGGCTAGAGTGCCGTGGCGTCAGCCTGGCTCACAGCAACCTCAAACTCCTGGGCTCAAGCGATCCTTCTGCCTCAGCCTCCCCAGTAGCTGGGACTACAGGC
>CAUYRT010021312.1:0-100228 GCA_963574885.1 Lepilemur ruficaudatus | reverse complement strand
TTAGGCATCTACCCAAAAAAGCAAGACATTCTATAATAGACATCTGCACCCGAATGTTTATGGCAGCACAATTCACTATTGCAAGGATGTGGAAACAACCCAAGTGCCCGTCAATTCATGAGTGGATTATTAAAATTTGGTGTATGTATACAATGGAATATTACTCAATTATAAGAAACGACAGTGATCTAGCACCACTTTTATTTTCCTGGATTGAGCTCGAACCCCTTATCCGAAGTGAGGTGACACAAGATCGGAAGAATGGACTCCACTTGTACTCGCCATCAAATTGGTACCGACTGATTAACATTATGGTGATAATGTTCTCCAGAGGGATGAGGGGAGTAGACTCACAACTGAGGGAGGTGGTGAGCATTGTAGAGGGGAAGGGCATGCCTCTAACCCTTGCTAGCCAAAGATATAAAGTGTATCCAAAACATTTATACTCTCATAATTTCCTGAAATAATAATTAAAAAAAGCTTTACAGCTTATGTTTCAAAATAGTGGACTGGCAGGGGGGCAAGGGCAATGTACCTAACCTTAACATTTGTACCCCCATAATATGCTGCAATAAAAAAATAATTATAATAGTGGACTGGGCACAAACTATAGCCTCCTCTTTATCTCAAATTTTTAGATACGATTTTTAAAAAGATATTTTTAAATTTACCCAACATATGAGAAATTCAGGAAGAAGAATTTCACAAAATCAGATTATGAAATAATCCTGGGAAGACAGAAATCATATCAGACTTGTATTGAAAATGAAAAACAGGCTGAGTGTGGTCACTCATGCCTGTAATCCTAGCACTCTGGGAGCCTGAACCGGGAGGATTGCTTGAGCTCAGGAGTTCAAGACCAGCCTGAGCAAAAGCGAAACTCTGCCTCTACTAAAAATAGAAAAAATTAGTCAGGCATGGTAGCATGTGCCTGTAGTCCCAGCTACCTGGGAGGATCGCTTGAGCCCAAGAGTTTGAGATTGCTGTGAACTAGAGTGACGCCACGGCACTCTAGCCTGGGTAAGAGAGTGGGACTCTGTCTCCTCAAAACAAAAAAAAAAAGAAAGAAAATGAAAAACACAGCCCAAAATAAAAGAAAGAAAGTAATTCTTACACGAATTTGAGATTGCCATAAGAGGTGAAAGATAAAAGAACATGCAGACTAAGGAGAAAGCAGCAGGTTAATCAGTTCAGGTACAGAGAAAGGTGCAGCTAAGTGGACAGATTTTTGCACCTTTCTCTCCCCACTCCATCAGACAAGGTGGCCACTCCAAGCAGAGATAATTTATGTGACAGTTTAGTTAAGGACAGAAGAAGAGTAGTTTGCAGATTCTGGGAGACATAAAGCCCCCATATCCAAGAATATAGCAGGTCTTCTGCATTCCCTTTGTTTACTGAAAACAGCCTTCCCCCAATCCACATAGCTGCTCTTGACATCAATCAAACATTGTGCATAAAAACACAATACAGAAAGATACAGTATAGAATCTAACAAAGAATACCACTGAGGAAGAAAATCTCATAAACAAGAGGCAATCAACCCAACAAATGGAAGAACTTACCTCTGAGGAAGCAGAGTATAGAGGACATAGAGTAAGGAAAATGTAACTTTACAGTAACTTTCATCTTAATCCTCTGAAAGATGGTGGCAGAATTATATAGACATAAAAAAATCACAAAAATTAAAATTTTAATAATTTATATTGTGTTCTTAGCTAACAAAATAAAAGAATCTGCAGAGAGAAAGAGCCAATCAGTAAGCTATAGATTTAAGCAAAAGTATTCTCCCAGAAAACAAAACAAGTGTTTGGAAAGTTAAGACTTTGACTAAAACCTAGCAGTTCCAACATCTAATTAGATTTTGAGAATGTGAAAATGAAAAACATAATGATTTGTAGAACAGAAAAAATAGGATTCTATAAGTAATATTGATCATCATATAGAGCTTTAGGCATAAATAACACAATCCAATTTTAACAAAAGTAATTTTAGAAAAAAATGTGTTCATATACTTGTAGTGAAATTAATTTTGTATGGAAAACATCATTTATTTATATAGACATAGAATATTCTATGCTGGAATTCAATGGAAATCTCACAAGTTCTGAGTAGCAGAAATAATCCATTGGTCTTGAAACAGTCTAAAATCAAAGCTAAAAAGAAATGTGTTGTTATCAGGAAATAATGACACATAGTAAGATTTTATTAAATATATGTTTAACTATAAAGTATAAAAGAAATAACCCCACTGTATCACTAATTGACTATTTTTCCATGACTTGCTATTTTTGTTATGAAAATGACAAGTGGGATTTGAAATTTGAATCTCTTCTGACATTTTATTGCCATGATTTGTCATTGGGAGTCTCTTTGGGGCTCATACATACAATTAAAATATGACAGAAAAAAATTTTGAGAGTTGAACATGCTGTGAATTTAAATACTACACTCTCAAATACAGAAAAATTCCAGTGATGTCAACATATAAAATGTGATGGTGGGGAAGAGAACAGATGAAAGTAAAAATATGCTTTCTTCTTTGTTCCACAGGAGGATAATAGATGGTGAACATTTAATAGTTTGTTACAAAAGCAGGTTTAAACAGATGTAATAAATGTATGTGAGTAACTATTAGAATAGGAGTAGAGACATAACTTAAAAGCAGTAGAGTAAAATGAATGGAAAAAAATATCATGACCACAAAGGGTAAGAAATAGGGTGGGGAACTTGAAATATATAAAAAATAAAATAATAGAGAAGCTATAGGGTTACACAAGTCAATAATTACAATTAATATAAATAAAAATTTACCTGAAATTTATCTATTAAAAGACAAAGCCAAGAATAGGCTAAAAAACAACCCACAACATACTGTTTACAAAGAAAAACTTACAAGAAAAAAGGTGGGGAAAGGATATTTAAAGATATATGAATGTTATTGTATTGGTCAGGGTTCTCCAGAGAGAAACAGAGCCATCTTTACCAGATATCAAAACTCAAAACAATGGCAATTTAAAAGTATAGCTCTGGTGTCAGAAAAGAATATACCGATGGAACATACGTGGTGTAAGTGGTATTTAAAATAAGTATTGGAAGGATAACTACTTAATAAATCAACCCCAAAAAACTGAAAATTTATTTTTGTAAAACAAAAAAATTTCTAATGCATACCATTGGATAAAGTCTAAGTAAATTCCTGATTCACTCTCTCCCATCATTTGACAAATACAGAGAAAAAGAGACAAATCACAAGCATATAACTTGGTAAATTTTGACATTATGTTGTACACACAAAATGAGCTAGTGGATTAAGAAATTGAATCTTAACAGCACCGCAGACTTCCCTTCATTTACTCCATCACTACTTCCCCCACTCAGAGTTAAAACTATCATAATTTATAACCCTAATAAGTAGTTTGGCCTGTTTTAAACTTTCTATGAATGGAATCATATAGTATCTATCCCTTTACGCCTGGTCCTTTGGCTTGGCATTAGACTTGTGAGATGCATCTTCACAGCCATGGTCATTCATTCTCATTGCTGTGTAGTATTTCCTTCCATTGATGTATCATAACTTATTTACCCTTTCTGTCCTTGATGGACATTTCAGATTCTTTCAGTTTGGAGCTATAATAAATAATAATGTGAACATTCTTAAGGACTTTTTTTAAAAAACATGTGCATGCATTCCTGTTGAGTATATGCCTAAGATATACTTATATATATATGGATTTCCTGGGACATGGGTATGGATGTTAATCTTTAGTATACAATAAAGAGTTATATAAAGTGGTTGTGTTGAGAATTCTAATTAATGTACATGAAAAAACAACATTAATATCATCTGTATTTTGAAATTTAGCCATTCTGGAAGGTGCCATTAAATCTCATTGCGGTTTTAGTTTGAATTTCTCTGATGGATAATAATGTTGAAAACTTTTTTTATATACATTACCTATATAAATATCTTATTTTGTGAAGCACCCATAAATTATTTTTCTATTGGATTATCCTTTTAGGATGTATACAATATATTGGTATTTATTGATATTCTATTGCTGGAAATTATATGCATGTATATATATGACATTAATATATAATTGCCATAAAGTGAGAATTTCATATATAATTATGTATAATTGCTATGTAATATATTTTATAATTTACATATACTGAAATTTATACATGTTACATATACTAATTATGTTAACATATATACTAAAATATAAACAATATATAGTCTAATATATATTATGTAAATTATATTTATCAAAATTATACTAAATATATACGATATATTTACACATTATTATATATTAAATATCTATTAAATTATTAATAATATTTAAAATTATATAATTCAAACTTTCTGACATGCCTTTTTATTGTCTTAAGGATGTCTTCTGTTTTTAATTATTTTCAATTTTTTATTTGTAATTATTGTGAGTACATAATAGTCGTATATAATTATAGGATACATGTGATGTTTGATACAGGCATACATGTAAATTAATCAACTCAGGGTAACTGAGTTATCTATCACTTTAGGCATTTATCATTTCTTTGTGCAAGAAACATTCCAATTCCACTCTTTTAGCTATTTTAAAGTATACTCTAAGTTTTGTTGATTATAGTCACTTTGTTATGCTGTCAAATAATGTTAATCCTATAAGGCCATCTAAATATATTTTTGCATCCATTAGCTGTCCTCATCTTATTCCCCCTTGCCATTCCCCCCTACTTTTCCCAGGCTCTGGTAGCAATCATTCCATACTGTCTCCATGTAATCAATTGTTTGTAATATGTAGCTCTCACATATAAGTGAAAATATGTGATTTTTGTCTTTCTGTGCTTGGCTTATTTCACTTAACATAATGTTCTCCATTTTCATCCAGTTGTTTCAAATGGCAGGATTTCATTCTGTTTTGCGGCTACATAATATTCAATTCATTATATACCAGTATATACCACAATTTCGTTATCCATTCATCCATTAATGGACACTTAAGTTGATTCCAAATATTGGCTATTGTAAATAGTGCCGCTGTAAACATGAGAGTGCATGTGTCTTTCCAATATACTGAAATCCCTTCCTTTGTATATGTACTTAGCAGTGGGATTGCTGGGTCATATGGTAGTTGTAATATTAGTTTCTTGAAAAACCTCTGTACTGTTCTCCATAGTGGTTGCACTAATTTGCATTCCCATGAACAGAGTACGAGGGTTTCCCTTTCTCTACATCCTTGCCAGCATTTGTTGTTGCCTGTCTTTATGATAAAAGCCATTTTAAATGGAATGAGAGGATATCTCATTGTAGTTTTGATTTGCATTTCTCCGACAACTAATGATGTTGAGCATTTTTTCATATACCTGTTGGCCATTTGTGTGTCTTCTTTTGAGAATTATCTATTCAGATCATTTGCCCATTTTTAATTGGATTATTGGATTTTTCCTATCCAGTTTTTAGAGCTCTTTATAAATTCTAATTATCACTCCCTGTCAGATGAGTAGTTTGTGAATATTTTCTCCCATTCTAAGAATTATCTCTTCACTTTGTTGATTGTTTTCTTTGCTGTGCAGAAGTTTGCTAGCTTGACATGAACCCATCCGTCCAATTTTGCTTTGGTTGCCTGCACTTTGGGGATATTACTCGAGAAGTCTTTGTCCAGATCAATGTCCTGAAACACATCCCAATGTTTTCTTTCAGTAGTTTCATGGCTTCAAATCTTAGATTTAATTCTTTAATCCATTTTGATTTGAGTTTTTGTATATGGCTAGAGATAAGGGTTTAGTTTCGGTATTCTGCTTATGAATATCCAGTTTTCCCCACACCGTTTATTGAAGAAACTGTCCTTACCCCACTGTATGTTTGTAGCACCTTTTTTGAAGATAAGTTCACTATAGATATGTGGATCTGTTTCCAGGTTCTCTATTCTGTTCCATTACTCTATGTGCCTGTTTTTATGCCAGTACCATGCTTTTTTGGTTACTACAGCTCTGTAGTATAATTTGAAGTCAGATTATGTGATTCCTTCAATTAAAAACAACTGATTACATGGAGACAGTATGGAATGATTGCTACCAGAGCCTGGGAAGAGTAGGGGGGAATGGCAAGGGGGAATAAAATGAAGACAGCTAATGGATGCAAAAATACATTTAGATGGCCTTATAGGATTAACATTATTTGACAGCATAACAAAGTGACTATAATCAACAAAACTTAGGGTATACTTTAAAATAGCTAAAAGAGTGGAATTGGAATGTTTCTTGCACAAAGAAGTGATAAATGCCTAAAGTGATAGATAACTCAGTTACCCTGAGTTGATTAATTTACATGTATGCCTGTATCGAACATCGCATGTATCCTATAATTATATACAACTCTTATGTACTCACAATAATTACAAATAAAAAATTGAAAATAATTAAAAACAGAAGACATCCTTAAGACAATAAAAAAGCATGTCAGAGAGTTTGAATTATATAATTTTATTCTTTTAATTCAAGATGGCTTTGGCTATTCTGGATCTTCTGTGGTTCCATATAAATTTTAGGATTTTTTCTTTTCTGTTTCTGTGAAGAATGTCACTAGTATTTTGATAGCGATTACATTGAATCTGTAAGTTGCTTTGAGTCGCATGGATATTTTAACAATACTGTTTCTTCCAATCCACGAATATGGAATAGTTTAAGTAGGATTGGTATTAGATCTTTGAATGCTTTGTACAATTCAACAGTGAAGTCACTGAGTCCTGGGTTTTTCTTTGATGGGAGACTTTGATGGAATACCTGTCCATTTTATTTGTCTGTCCTCTTCAATTTCTTTTGTCAATGTTTTACAGTTTTCATTATAGAGATCTTTCACTTCTTTGATAATATCTAGGTTATTCCTAGATATTTCATTTTATTTATAGCTATTGTAAATGGGATGACTTTCTTGGTTTCTTTTTTGTTTGTTTGCTGTTGGCATATAGAAATACTACTGATTTTTGTATGTTGATTTTGTATCCTACAACTTTACTGAATTTGTTTATTATTTCTAATAATTTTTTGTGAAGTCTTTAGGCTTTGAATGCTTTGTACAATTCAACAGTGAAGTCACTGAGTCCTGGGGTTTTTTTTTGATGGGAGACTTTCTATTACTGCTTCTATATTGTTATTTATTATTGGTTTATTCAGGTTTTGGATTTCTTCATGGTTCAATTTTAGTAGATTGTATATGTTTAGGAAATTATCCGTGTCTTCTAGGTTTTCCAATTTATTGGCATATAGTTGCACATAGTAATCTCTAATCATCGTTTGAATTTCTGCAGTATCAGTTGTGTCCTTTTTATCTCTATTTTTTATTTGGAGTTTATCTCTTTTTCTTAGTCTGGCTAAATGTTTGTTAATTTTGTTTATTTTTTTTTTAAAAACCAACTTTTCATTTTGTTGACCTTTGCATTTTTTTATGGCTTCAATTTTATTTACTTATGCTCTGATCTTTATAATTTCTTTTCTCCTACTAATTTGGGGCCTGGTTTGCTCTTGTTTTTCTGGTTCTTGGAGATGCATGATTAAGTGATTTATATGAAGCTTTTCTATTTTTTTGATGTAAGCACTTATTGCTATAACTTTCCTCTTATTAATGCTTATGCTGTATCCTATACCTTTGATATGTTGTGTTTTTATTTTATTTCAAGAAATTTTTTAATTTCCTTCCTAATCTCTTCATTGACCCACTGGTCATTCCAGAGCATATTGTTTAGTTTCTATGCATTTGTGTAGTTTCCGATGTTACTCTTTCTATTGATTGCTAGTTTTATTCCATTGTGGTCAAAGAAAACATTTGCTATAATTTCAATGTTTTGAGTTTTTTAGGATTTGTTTTGTGGCCTAATATATGGTCTATTCTTGAAAATGGTCCATGAACTGAGGAGAAGACTGTATAATCTGTAGCTGTTGGATATAATGTTCTATAAATATCAATTAGGTCCATTTAGTCTATAGTGCAGATAAAATCCAATGTTTCTTTTGATTGTTGTTGATTTTCTGCCTGGATGATCTGTCTAATGCTTAAAGTGGAGTGTTGAGGTATCTAACAATTATTGTATTGAGGTCTATCTCTCACTTTAGCTCTGATAATATTTGCTTTATGTATTTGGGTGCTCCAGTGTTAGGTGCATATATAGTTAGAACTATGATAGCCTCTTGCTGAATCTCTTTTGTCTTCTTTAATAGTTCTCAAAGTATTATAGTTTTTATTGTACAGGTCTTGCATCTTTTTCCTTTATTTCTAAGTATTTGATACATCTGATATTAAGGTAAATGATATATTTATAATTTATAATTTCATTTTCTATTATTGTTATTGGTATATAGAAAACCAATTTGCTTATAGGAACCTTACAAAATCCACATATTAATATTTATTTTTGTTTGTTTTTTCTACAGACATTGAAAGATGTTTATTAAATTCTCTAACTATAATTATAAACATGTCTGATTGTTTTTTGGGTTCTGTCAGTTTTTGCTTTAGGTGTACACAACTTGAGACCCTTGTATCCTCCTTTTGTGTTGGTCTGTATCATTATGAAGTGCTTCCCTTTATCTCATAATTCTTCTAGACTTAAATCTAATTTGTCTAAAATCAACATAGACACAACCACTCTTTTTATATTAGTGGTTTAATTCAGTCTATCTATATCCTTTATATACAGTGTGTCAACTTTTTAACAACATATATTTGGGTCTTTTTTTAATACAGCCAAACAATCTTGGTCTTTTGAATGGAGTGTTAAATTTGTATACATTTAATGTAATTATAGATATACTTGTGTTTGCTCTTTTGCTATTTCTTTTTTATTTATCTTGTCTGTTTTTTTAAACCCTTTATTACTTTTTCCTGACTTTTTAATGTCCTGTTTGGCTCTTTGGGTAAATATCTTTTAATCTTAATTTTTTAGCAGTGATATTAGAGGTCACCTTATGCATACTTTACCTTATATATACCTTATATATACTTTAAATTAACATATAACATAATTATATGTTAATTTCCTTAACCCCTATTAAATAATGAGAAAAAGTTACAATTTAAGCCACTACTAATTGCTTTTACATTGTAGATATAAATATTAAAAGATGGTATTATTGTCATTTCCAAAGAGTTAACTTACTTTACTTTTTACAATTTCATATATATTGATCATTTCTTGTACTTTTCACTTCTTCCTATGGTTTTATACTTTCATCTGGTATCATTTTTCTTCACACTGAAGAATTTTGTTATTTCTTGTGGTGAAGAATTGCTTTTAGAAATTATTTCAGCATTTAGATTTCATAGATAGCTTTATTTTGACTTTGCTTTCAAAGGACACTTTCTCTGGGTTTTGAATTCTAGGTTGGCAGGATTATTTCCCCCTCTTACATTACAGAAGCTATTCTATTTCCTTCTGGCTTCCATGGATTTTGTGCTCAATTTTTCTGTTGTTCTTTTGAGAAACATAAAGTGTTTTTTCCCTCAGGCTACTTTCTGTTTGAATTGAGCAAATTATCTATCATGTGCCTTTGCATCTATAATGTGTAGTTTTATATTTATACTGCTTGAAGAAGTTCAGTGAGTTTCTTGATTCTGTAAGTTGATCTTTCATTAATCTGAAAAAATATTCCCTCATATTGTCTTTTGACATGTTGCTTTTTTTATATTATCTGTGTGTTCCAAATGAAGCTTCAATTACATACACATTCTCTTCTCAGTATCTATTCAGGATTGGTTTTCAGGCCCCATGAACACCAAAAATATTCAGATGCCCATGTTTCTTATATAAAATGGCATAGTATTTGCATATTACCAACACACATCCTCTTGTATACTTTATATCATCTCCAGATTACTTAAAATACCGAATACAGTATAAATGCTGTAGTTATTATACTATATTGGTTTACTATATTGGTTTTTAAATTTGCATTATTTTTATTGTTGTATTATTATTTTTGTTGTTTTTTTAATGTTTTCAATCTGTATCTTGTTGCATCTCTTGATGCAGAAACTACGGATATGAAGGGCTGACTGTATGTTCTATTATTTCACTATGCACTGGGGTCCTGTATAACTAGCTTTGTTCATTTCATTATCGTTTCTGTCTTTGCTTGAATTTGAATATTTTTAATTGCTTTAGCTTCAATTTTATTGCCTTCTATGTTCATTCTACTGTCAAATCCATAAAATAGGTTCTTAATTTCAAATGTTATAATTATTTTAAATGTCTAGACTAACATTTTAATTGCATAGACTCCAATTCTGTATAAATTATTTATTATTTATTTGTTTTTTCTTCTATTTTCTTTAACATATACATAACAGTTATGTTAAAGTCCATGACCACCTATATCAATATATAATTATTTAGGGCCTTCTATCATTTGTTCTTTTCTCTCCAGTAAATGTCACTTTTTCTTATTTGTTCACATTTTTAAAATTTTTATATCAGAAAAATGTGCCTAAAATAATTATAGAGAGACTATAGATGGTATATTCTTCTTTATCTCCTCTAGAAAGGGTTCCATTTTTCCTCTCTTCAGTGGATTAAGCAATCAAATGATCATTTCAATTCAGTCAAGGAATGATATGTATGGTAGATATAATTTGCAATTAGTAAGCCTTGGTCAATCCTGTTTCATCCTATTCGTCATGCATGACCTCCCATACAATTTTTTGAAAGCTAAAAGACTTTAAGTGGCTTATTGGAGAATTCTGGTTTTTCTTTTGTTTTTTAGCTATATTCCTTTTTACTCACTGTAACTTCAAAACCTGGAAAATGTCTTGACCTGGAGATTGCCCACATATGTGAAGCATGTCCCTATTGCTCTAGTGGGTTTTTGCCTCCTAATGTCCAGAGATGGCAGAAGATTTCATTCTGACTTTTAGAGATTTACTAGGCAAACTCCTAACCACCACTACCGCAACAGCAATCCCGCATACACACAACTTCTCAACAAATGTCTCATCAAAAAAAGGCCATGCACTTGGGCTCCTCTAGATTCTCCTTCATCACAGCAGTTTGTGTCACAGTCAAAAGCTTCTCTGGTTTTCTTTTACCTCAGGAGAGTCCTTCTCCCCAGGTTAAGCCCACATGTCTGCTTATTTTCAGAATCAGCAAATGTCCCTAATGCTGACAGTGATTGCGGATCATTTGGGCAGGACTCTTCCTAATCTGTGTAATTTTAGCTCCTCTTGTCCTTGTTGATTCCACACTTTCTGATATATCAAAAATGTAATGTGTAGTTAGTCTTTCATTTTCTAGATATTGCATCAATAATAGTGACCTGAAGAAATGGTGGATAATTTTCAAACCTTCAAGCAAATAGTTAAATTCTGATGTTTTCTTCTTCTCCTCTCCCTCAATAGCACTATTGTTTACTGAATAATAATTGTGTACCAAGCATGGTGCTAAATGCTTTACTAAAGTTACCTTCTGATAAGTGCAATAATTATCCTTATTTTTTCCATTTATATTTGGAGTAACTCAGGCTCATGGAGGTTTATATAGCTAGGAATTAATGGAGTTTGAATTTTGTCACTGGAGATATGTGTGTGCATATATAAGTATGGTCAGTATCAGTGTTGTTTATTCTGATACCAAATTGCTTGTCATTTTTCCACACTAATTCTTCAGTTTCCAACATCAACTGCCCAACTGAATTCTGCTAAATTCTGACTCTAACTCCTGGAGTTAGTGAAGATCCCACAGTCTCGGTCCCACAAGACTACCCCCATTTCTGATGCCAGGCACAAATGGGGTGCCCAGACTACCTGCATTTCTGCCCAGCTGACTACAAATCCAGGTGTTCCCACTCATGTTTAATAATTGGCTAGAACAACCCACAGAATCCAAAAGTACTTTATGAATTATTACTAGTTTGTTATGGGAAAAAAAAAAAGAAAGAAACCTCAGCCACATCCAAATGGAAGAGACGCATAGAACACGATTGGGAAAGGGAGTGCGTGGAGACTTTTTTGCCTTCTCTGGGCACAAGTTGATCTGCTTACCAACCCAGAAGCTCTCTGCATCTGTGTTTAGGGGTTTGCATAGGCATAATGCATTAAGTTGCTGGCCATTATTGATTGAACTTGATCCCTTTCCCCTCCTAGGATGCAAGGGATGGAGCTGAAAGTTTGAACTCTCTAATCTTTGACTTGGTCTTTCTGGTGATCAGTCCTCATCCTGAAGCTATGTAGGCCCTCCTCCTTGGTTGACCCAAAATTTTAGAAGCTCTGTGCTGAGCTGGGGACAATGAGCAAATATTTATTTTTTATTCTACTATATCATCTATTCCAAGAAGTGATCTGTACACAGGTTTACCATTAGAGGAGAGGGTTTATGCTCTAGTTCTTCCACTTTAAAATGTGATTCTGGGCTCAATACTTAACATTCCTGGATCTCACTTTCCTCATCTATAAATGGTAAGAATAATACCTTATTGGCTAATTCTATGACAGGAGTTATGGATATGAAACCAATTTTTAAATTATAAATCTCTATAAATATTTTAGTTATCAGTTCCATTAACAGATATTCACATTCATATCCTGAGGAGGTTTTGCTTGTTCATATCTTTCTTGTAGTTAATTTCATCACATTGCCAATTATAGTTAAACCAGACAATCAAGCTGTTATTCAATTGTGCAGGATAACAAGCTAATCTCATTATTGAACTTGGTATATTATGTTGAATTATGTACCTTAAGTGTCAAGGAAAAGTCCTTAAACAAGCCACCAGCAGTAATAAGATTTTAACCTTAGTTGGCTTGCCAAAGACATTTTAATTGATTGCAATGTTAAGTTTGCTGAAACTACTAACAGAGGCCATAAGAAAATTGAGCTGCCAGTTGTTTAAAAAATAATAGGCTGAAGGGGAACAAGTTAGACAGAAGAGTTTTTAAAACAAAGACAGATATTATGTGGAAAATCATTCAAGCATAAATAATGTCTGTACAATATATTCAGGCTCTATGTGGCCAAAATTCACATAAAAGAAAAGCATGAAATAAAATAAGGCTCCCCCCCCTTTAAACAGTACCAATTACTGGGAATTGATTCTCATAGTGATGGATGCTGACGTACTGCAGCACCAGACCAAAATTCTACATCATCAGGCAGTTGAAATTATGTTTCGTGTAATTATAGTGTAATGTTTATTTGTGAAACAGTAGAGTCTTAGTGTTCACCCATGTAGTTTACACAAATATAATTAAATGCTCTGTAAAGATCATTGGAACTGGGAAAGGGGAGAAAGGAAGGAAGGGAAAATAGAAGAAAGGGAGTGATTGGAAAGAAAGAAACATTATCACATTTAAATTTTACTCTTTAAGTTTTCAAATTATGTTTCCAGGACTAAAATGCTGAAAACAAATAGGCAAAAATTAACTGTTGAAATTTCAAGAGTAATGTTGATTATATGCAATTTTATAGCCTAATCCCTTTCTAAGACTTTATTCCACTCTATTTTGAAATGGATAAATGATTTTTTGTGCTTTTGAAAGATTTTCCTCCCCCTTTTTATTTGAAACTAACCTAAATTTTGAGGAAATCATGATAGGTATTACTCTTCTAAAATTAATCATAGTGAATCTCGGGAAGCTCAGAGGACTTATCTGAGATCCAAGAGCCAGTCATTTTTTTTCATATTTCAAGACTCTAGTTCATATTTCTCATGTTTTTGTTCTTTTAAGGTTTTTATAATATATACTTTGTAAAGTGCCTTTATGCACACATACGTACACACAGGCCGTATATGTTGAAGTATCTTACACACATACACCCACACACAGTTTAGAGAAAGAAGTTCTATGAAGAATAGAATGCCAAAAAAGGAAGAAAGAAAGAAAAGAAAGTTTCTCCAAAGCACTTTGTAACTCTTTAATTTTCAGTGAACAAAAATTACTATATTCATTTATTTTGGAGATTACCATGCTTTACTCTAAATTGCTTAGGTTATATTAATATTATTCTGACAAAGCTAGTCTATTTTTCCATTTTCTGACCTTTTTGACAATTTACTTTTTAAATTTTCATAAGCTAACTAATGGCCTTTTCCTTACATAAAGTGGCATATGATATATGATTTAGCACTTTATGGATGGCACTTGTGTACTTTCTTTAAATATTCTTCTCTTCCAATTATAGTCTTTTGTATTTGACACTTGAAAGAAATAGCAGAGATTTCAAATCTATTGTCTATGTAAAATGCAGGTATATCTAAAAGTAAGTCTTGCATTTTGACAGGTTTTTAATTCACCAGATGTTCATGAAACATACACTCACACAATCAGACTAAGGAATGCATTACACATCCAGATCTTGATTAGTGTTCATATTTAGACTTCGGATGGATTATACCACTTCCTAGCTTATTGACTGAGAGAAACCAACTTGATTAAAACATACCAGTAACAAGAAACACAAGTACTTCAAAAGAAAATGCATTTTATACTAAAAAGCATTTTAAGAAAATAATTCAATTAAGCTATTTCAGGATATGGACAATATTATGAAGCAAAATACAAGACAAAATAAAAAACAAAGAACTACAGTAACGCACTCTGAAAAGCATGGTCTTTAACTGTGTGCATTATTTCCTCAAACAGTAGACGACCTAGTTTTAACTTGATCTTTCTATTTTATGACTTTTTAGTTGTTTTAGTGATTTAGTTGCTTTTTAACATCTCCTCAATAATAATAAACAAATTATAAATAAAACTAAGCATCGTAATTCTTATATTTAGGAGAGTTTAATAGATAAATGAATATAATGCTAAGACAGGATATAGCTAATTTCTCTATGAATTCCATGCTCCCTTAGAAATTTAAATTTTTCAAATTTTCTTCAATTCATACCTCTAAACTTTGTAGTAATTTTGACCTATTCCCCCTGTACCAAATATTAAGAACCTCTTATGTCCTAGGGGTAGTAGTAAGAAATAAAGAGCTAATCATGACTTTAAACAGACAAAGTCTTTATGTTATAGACTTACATCCTAGTGAGTAATTGATTCTAGAGCATTCCTATGCCTCTTATAGAAAGATTTAAAAATTAAGGGAACTGAAGCCAAAAAAGTTGGAGTGTATTCTCTTTGTGGTCTCTTCTAGTCCACAAATTATTCAAAAAATAGAGATTTCAAGTATCAACTTCAAGTTAGAAATGGCTAACTCTTGCTGAATTTGGTCAATCTACATTGATTTAATAAAGAAAAAAATTTAAATGGAATTCTATGTATTTCTTTCTTCTTTGTGATTGTTATGGGTAAGTAATAGTTGTATATCTTTGTAGGGTACATGTGATGTTTTGATACAGGCATATAATGTGAGTTAATCAAATCAGGGTAATTGGGGTGTTCATCACCTCAGGCATTTATCATTTCTTTGTATTAAGAACATTCCAATTCCACTCTGTTAGTTATTTAAAGGTATACCCTGACTTTTTGTTGATTACAGTTACTTTATTATACTATCAAATATTGTTAATTCTATCTAACT
The DNA here is from genome assembly GCA_963574885.1 of Lepilemur ruficaudatus. Lineage (NCBI taxonomy): Eukaryota > Metazoa > Chordata > Mammalia > Primates > Lepilemuridae > Lepilemur > Lepilemur ruficaudatus. The sequence continues at coordinate 84,707 of CAUYRT010021312.1, read as the reverse complement.
CTATTTTTGCATGCATTAGCCATCCTTACTTTATCCCCTCTTCCTGCTACTCTTCTAGCCTCTGGTAACCATGATTCTATACTCTGTCTCCATGCAATTAATTGTTTTTCATGGTTATTTCCCACATATGAATAAGAATATGCAAGACTTGTGTTTCTGCGTTTGGCTAATTTCACTTAACATAATGTTCTCCAGTTCCAGCAATTTGTTGCAAAGGGCAGGATTTCATTCTGTTGTATGGCTACATAATATTCTATTGTGTAGATGCACCACAATTTCTTTATCCATTCATCCACTGATGGACACTTAGGTTGATTCCAAATCTTGGCTATTGTTAATAGTGCTGCCATAAACATCAGAGTGCAGGTATCTTTTTGATATACTGAATTCCATTCTTTTGGATATGTACTTAGTAGTGGGATTGTTGGGTCATATGTTAGCTGTATTTTCATTTTTGTGAGAAACATCCACACTATTCTCCATAGTGGTTGCATTAATTTACATTCCCACAAACAGTGAACAAAAGTTGTCCTTTTTCCACATCTTTGCCAGCATTCGTTATTGCCCATCTATTTGATAAAACCCATTTTAACTGGGGTGAGATGATATCTCATAGTAGTTCTTATTTGCATTTCTCTGATGACTAATGATGTTGAGTATTTTTTCTTATTCCTGTTGGCCATTTTTATTTCTTCTTTTGAGAAATGTCTATTCAGATCCTTTGCCCACTTTTTAATTGTATTTTTTCCTATTGAGTTGTTGGAGCTCTTTATATATTCTAGCCATCACTCCCTTGTCAGATAAGTAGTTGGCAAATATTTTCTCCCATTCTGTGGGTTTTGTCCTCATTTTATTGAGTGTTTCCTTTGCTGTGCAGAAGCTCTTTAGCTTGATGGGATCCCATTTGTCCAATTTCATTTTGGTTACCATTGCTTTGGGGTAATTACTCAAGAAATCATTGCCCAGATCAACATCCTGAAGCATTTTCCAATGTTTTCTTTTACTAGTTTCATAGATTCAGGTCTTAGATTTAAGTTTTTAATCCACTTTGATTTGAATTTTATATAGGCCAAGAATAGGGTCTAGTTTCATTATTCTGCATATGAATATCCAGTTTTCACAGCACCATTTATTGAAAAAACTGTCCTTTCCCACTGTATGTTCTTGGCAACTTTTGTGAAGATAAGTTCACTATAGAGGTGTGGATTTATTTCTGGGTTCTCTATTGTGTTCCATTGGTCTGTGTTCTGTTTTTATGTCAGTACCATGTTCTTTAGATTACAAGAGCTCTGTAGTATAATTTGAAGTCAGGTAATGTGATTCCTCCAGTTTTATTCTTTTTGTTCAGGATGGCTTCAGCTATTCTGGATGTTTTGTAGTTTCATATAAATTTTAGAATTTTTTTCTGTTTCTGTGAAGAATGTCATTGGTGTTTTAATAGGGATTGCACTCAATCTGTAAATTGCTTTGGGTGGTATGGATATTTTAACAATATTGATCCTTCCAATCCACGAATATGGAATACATGTCCATTGTGTGTGTGTGTCCTCTTCAATTTCTTTCGTCAATGCTTTATAGTTTTCATTATAGAGATCTTTCAGTTCTTTGGTTAAGTTTATTCCTAGATATTTCATTTTATTTGTAGCTATTGTAAATGGGATTCCTTTGTTGGTTTCTTTTTCAGATCACTTACTGTTGACATATAGAAATGCTACTAATTTTTGTATAATGGATTTTGTATTTTATAACTTTACTGAATGTATCGGGTCTAAAAGTTTTTTGTGGAGTCTTTATGTTTTCCTACATATAAGATCGTATCATCTGCAAACAAGGATAATTTGACTTCTTCATTTCCAATTTGGATAACTTTTATTTATTTATTTTGTCTGATTGCTCTAGCTAGAACTTCCAGTACTATGTTGAATAACAATAGTGAAAGTGGACATCCTTGTCTTGCTCTGGATCTTAAAGCAAAGACTTTCAATTTTTCTCATTCAGTATGATATTAGCCATGGGTGTGTCATATATGGTTTTTATCATGTTGATATAAGTTATTTCTGTAGCCAATTTGTTTAGAGTTTTTATCATGAAGAGATGTTGAATTTTATTGAATGCTTTTTCAGCATCAATTGTAATGATCATATGGTCTTTGTCCTTTGTTCTGTTCATATGTATCCTATTGATTGATTTGTGTATGTTGAACAATTCTCACATCCAGGGGATGAATCAAGTAGGATTATATTTAAACATGGAATCACAGCACTCTTTAAGCACATAGTTGTGGAAATTCATATAACTCTTTCTCTACTGTTATTAAAACATTAGAAACATTGGTAATGTACAATTGTTTTTACTAAAGTTATTTAGATTTTGCCTTCAGTCATCTATTTATTTGATCATTCAAAAAATATTTATTGAATTCCTAGTAAATCCAGGCACTATTCTAGGTACTGAGGTTACAAAAGTGATCTAAACAAAGCCCTGCCCTTGTGGACTTTGCTTTCTAGTAGGGTGTGACAGACTGTGTTTTCCAAAATGGTATCACAACATTATTTCTAGTCCCAACTGTTGTTTCAAAACTGAATTCTTTTTCCCTTCTACTTGAAACTGGCAGGCCTTTGTTACTCACTCACTGAGTAAAATTCCTCAAGAGTTATGTGCTGTGGGAGGTCCAAGTCAATGTTATAAAAGGCAAAAGCTTCCTGCTCTCACCAGTTGGAATCCTGAGTCACCATGTACCACTCCTGGCTACTCTATCAGTGCCACACTGGGCAGAGAACACAGAGATACAGCAAGTAATGCCTGAGGAGCACTAGTTCTTCCAGCTCCCAGATATCTGAGTCTTCTCCGACCAGGTGTGAGAAATGTGAGAAAGTGTGCATTCAAATGATTTGAGCACCAGACACTGTGGAACTTTGTGACTGCATGTAAAACTTTGGCAGAGAGCCAGATAGTTAAGCCAAGCAATTCCTAGAATTCATGAAAAAAATAAATTATTCCTACAGTTTTGGCCATTGTTTTGGAGTGGCGTGTTGTGCAATAGACAAGTAGGAAGTAGGAAGAGAGAGACAATAAACAAATATGCTGAGTATACAGTATGCTGCAATGGTAAAGGAGTAACGTAAAGCAAAGTAAGAGAGATCAGGAGGACCAAGTAGTGAATGTGGGGGCTCACTATTTTATACAGGATGCTCAGGAAAGTCGTGACTGGTAAGTGGACACTTAAGCGGAAACCTAAAGAGAGCCAATCATTTAGATGTTTGGGAAGAAACATTTCATTAGAGAGAATAGTAGTGCAAACCCACTGGGTTAAGAGTGCACATAGTGTGTTTGCCAACACACTATGAAAAGGTGACTGAAGCAGAACAAGGTAGAGTGAAAATAGTAGAAAATTAGGTGTTTGACCATAAGTAGGCCAAGGGGATATAAAGGCATCATTGTTTGCATTCCCTATAATTAAGGGAAAGGACAAAAACAAAATATGGTATTAAAAGTCCTCCGAGTACTTAAGAATATCCCCAGCTTCAAGCTCTTTGCCAAATTTTCACAATCTACTTTGATTAATGAGCATAGCCTCATTTTGCTTGACTAAATTTGTATCATACCCTATTTGCATGCCAATGATTCTTAAACTACACAAAAAACAATTTGCCCCTGGTGTTGTTCGTAAGCACTGGAAGGCAAATAAATCATAAAAGACAATTTATAAAGTATATATTGCAAAACATTTATCTTTTAGCCCTGATGTTTTACTAGGATGCCCTAAATTTTACTGCCTACTCCAGAATAAATGATGATTAATCAAACTTGTAATTTTATATATTATTTGTAAGACTAATTCTATCATGAAAACATAGCCATTGAACAGGAAAATATCTTTTATCTGTAACCCAGATCTTCTCAAAGTGTTTTATTGTTGGCAGAAAATATGCTTTTGTCTGTCAGTAGTGGAGTAATATAAACTCACATAAGCTATGCTTAAGGGATTGTGTTAGTTGACATGAAGCACTGATTGAGTCTGGATTTAGGTACAGCTGTCACATGGGCTGCTGGAAAATATGGTGAGGTTTTGGGTTTAGGAAATGACAGATAAACTAAATAAACTTTATTTAACTCTAATTCTATTCCCATCATCACCACACACGTGTTCAGGAAAGAGGATATAAGTGGTTTTAACTGGTCTGTGTTTAATCGTTACAAAAAAACGAGAGAGAGAGAACATAAAGTACAATTAAGAGAAAGTTAAACCCTAAAACAAATTGGCTAGGGTAATTAAGTGCCTAAGTGACCTCTATTGAATATAATTGCATCATATGTAAGACAATGTTTATTTGCTAAGGCCCTCAACGCTGCATTTTATTGCAGATAGTAAATTATTCATGACTATGGCTATCTCTTTTGACCCCTTTTGTTATCATTTCATTGTTTATGCCATGGTTGTTACTTTGTTTATGGTTTTGGAGGGTTCTTTTTTTGTTGTTGTTTTTTTGTTTCTCTGTTTCAGAAAATAATACAGAACTTTTCACTGTGCATGCTCCTGTGATTTAGTGACAGGCCCATCCATCTCCAGATATGTGGAATAGGGACATTTCAAGGGAAAGCATATTGTGCCAAATTGACAACCTTTCTCTCTTTTCTTTCTCTCTCTGAGAAGTCGCTTGCAATGGCAAAAACATAAACCTTAGACTCAAACAAATATTTGAACCTTGCTCCTCCGCTTATCATCTGTATTGCCTGGGTCAAATTATTGAATTTCTTTTAAACTTGTTTCTCATAATCTTTAAAGTGGAGATAATATCTGATACCACTTTGGAATGTTCAAATAAGATGATATTTATACATGGCATAGCACAATACCCAATATGCTTTCTTCACTCATTCAACAAATATTTGTTGAGCTTCTAGCATGTTCTAGTAATTGTTGGTGCTGGACACTTAGGGTTGAACAGACTATTAGGTATCTGACTTCATGAAGATCATATTCTTATGGATGCTTTTTAAGTAACTAATTTTATAAGCTGTTGTTTTAAGACATAGACATGTTTTAAGACATGTTTGAAGACCCTAGAGGAAGAAAAAGACACTTGGCATCTCCTTCTACCTCTGATATTAGTTTACTAAGGATACACCCATGAGCATAAATATGCAATGAGAGCAAACATATGTGTGTGGGGGGGTAAAATAAATTCTTTTCCTAATTTTAAAGTTTGGTGTTTCTAAGTTTAAAGGCAAATATTGAGAGTGGAGAACACAGCATGCATGAATTGAAATATTGTGAGGGATTTCTGGGAATATGGAGTAAATGTACTTTTTCCTATTCTTGTAGTGCTATGTAATACTAAAAGCCTTGTCATTATACATAAAACAAACCTAAGAAGACTTTGGAAGTTGAATAGAAGATGGCAGACGCAAGGAATGACAAAGTAGAGAGTTTCCTAGATGTTCTTTGTGCTTCATATATCCCACAGTTGGAGCTAAAGAAGCCAGAATCTCAGAAATACCAAAGGGTTCAACAAAAAACATCAACAAAATCCTTGGATAGTATAGACATTTTAACAATGTTACTTCTGCAGACCCATGAGCATGGTATGGTTTTCTACCTGTTTACATCCTCTGCTATTTCCTTCCTCAGTGTTTCATAGTTCTCCTTGTAGAGGTCTTTTACCTCCTTTCCTAGGTATTTTATTTTCTTTATTGCTATTGTGAAGGGTATTGAGTCTTTGACTGGTTCTCAATTTGACTGTTGTGGCATATAGGAATGCTACTGATTTCTGCACATTGAATTTGGAATCTGAGACTTTGCCGAATTTGTTTATCAATTCCAGTAGTCTTGTGGCAGAATCTTTGGGGTTTTCTAGCTATAAGATCATATGGTCAGCAAAGAGTGACAGTTTGACCTCTTCTGCCCCCATTTGGCTGCCCTTGATTTCCTTCTCTTGTCTGATTGCTCTAGCTAGGATTTCCAGCACTATGTTGAATAGAAGTGTTGATAGAGGGCAACTTTGTGTGATTTCAGTTCTAAGTGGAATGCTTTCAATTTTTCCCTGTTCAGTATGCTGTTGGCTGTGGGTTTGTCATATATGGCTTGTATCATTTTTAGGTTAGCTTCATCTATGCCTATTTTGTTAAGCATTCTTATCATAAAAGGGTGCTGAATTTTCTCAAATGCTTTTTCTGTGTCTACAGAGAAGATCATACGGTCTTTGTTTTCACTTCTATTTATGTGTTGAATTACATTTATAGATTTGTGTATGTTGAACTATCCCTGCATCTCTGGGATAAAGCCCACTTGATCTTGATGAATTATTTTTTTGATAAGAACTTGCATTCGGTTTGCTAGGATTTTGTTGAGAATTTTGGCCTCTATATTCATAAGGGATATTGGTGAGTAATTTTCTTTTTTTTTTTTTTGTTGTTGTGGCCTTTCTTGGTTTTAGTATCAGGGTGATGTTGGCTTCATAAAACGTGTTTGGGAGGATTCCTTCTTTCTTGATATTGTGGAATCATGTCTGCATGATAGGCACCAGTTCTCATCTGTAGGTCTGGTAAAATGCAGGGGTGAAACCATCTGGTCTGGGACTTTTCTTTTTAGGAAGGTTTTTTATTGCTCCTTCAATGTCAGTACTTGATATTAGTCTGTTCAGGAATTCTATATCTTCCTGATTGAGCCTAGGGAGGCTGTGTGTTTCTAAGAATTTGTCATTTCCTCCATATTTTAAAGTTTATGTGCATAGAGGTTTTTATGGTATTTATAGATGATATTTTGGTATTTCTGTGGTATCAGTTGTAATTTCTCCTCTTTCATTCCTGATGGAGCTTATTAGAGTCTTTTCTTTTCTGCTGCTCCTTAATCTAGCAAGAGGCATGTCAATTTTGTTTATTTTTTCAAAAAAACAACTTTTTGTTTTATTAATCTTCCATACAGTTTTTTTTTTGTTACCAATTTCATTTAGTTCTACTCTGATCTTTGTTATTTCTTTTCTTCTGTTGTATTTGAGGTTGGTTTGCTCATCCTTTCCCAGTTCTTGAGGATCGTGGAAGGAATGTCATAGCAAGATAGAAAACTTTTAGATAAAATCCACTCTACTTTCACGAAACACCAAAATAAAAAATATGGCCTTACCCCCACTAACACTAGCAAAGGCCAAGTGGATAACTTAGATGTCAGCCCTTAACAGACTGTAAAGAGGATTCTAACCATTCCGCCTCATAAGGTGGTATGAGAAAAGGCTGAGCAGGAAACAAGGTAGCCTGTATAAAACTGGGTATTAACCCACCAGGTGGTAATAAGCCTTCCTTCCCATCTCCCACCAGTATCAGTAGAGACAATGGAGTGAGGAATGGCATCTATATTTCTATACTCTCCAAGAAATATTGAGGCACGCCTACTCATTACTGCTAGAGTGTTTTTAGAGGAGGCACAGTGGAAAGTCAGGACTTTAACCAATGCCCTGTGGTAATATCTTCTGTCATGTCAGCGAAGGCCACATGATGAGGAGTAATAGGCATTGCTACCCCTGCTCCCTATGATGTATCAGTGCAATCCTGCTAAGGAACTGAAAATTTCATCCTCATCCACCAGCCACAAGTAGAGACCCCTTCCCCCAGTGTGTTAATGGAAGCTAATTGCGGAATTGGGACTTCTACCACCACCTGGTAGTAATAATGTTATACAACCCCACCATTCCCTGCTAGAGTAGCATCAGAAGAAGCCAGCTAAAACAGAAGGTTTAAGTAAGATCCAGGGTCACATAACATAATAAGCAAAATGTTCAAGTTTTAGTAGGCAATCACTTGGCATACCACTTGGCAGAGAAACTCAGTTACTAATATAATATTTTGCTTGTGGAAATAAATAAAACATAACTTCAGAAAGCAGTTTAGAAGTTTCTTTAAAAACTATGCAGCTATCACATCACCTACCAATTATGTTCTTGGTTATTTATCCAAGAAAAATAAAAACATACATTTACACAAAAGCCAGTACAGTGATATTTATAGCAGATTTACTGATAATTTCCAAAAACTGAAACAAGCCAGATGTCTTTCAATGGGTGGTGAATGGTTAAACAAGTTACAGTACATCTATACCATGGAATACTACTCTGCAATAAAAAGGAAAACTGTCAATACATGTAATAATCTGAATGAATCTCCAGAGAATTACACTGAGTTGAAAAAAGAAAACCTCAATAGGTTATATGCTACATGTTCCAATTTATCTAATGTCCTTCACATGTCAAAATTATAGAAATAGAAGACAGATTAATGGTTCAACTATTAAGGAGTTAAAGTGAGGGAAAGATTGCAATAAAAAGGAATTGGATGTGGTTATCAGAGGTAGCATGAGGGATCCTCGTGATGATATGAATGGTCTATACCTTGACTGTTACGTGTCACTGTGAATATTCTGGTTGTGCTATTTTATATTGTAAGATATCACCAATGGGAAACTGGAAAAAAGGTACCCAGCATCTTTCTGTATTTCCTATTACAACTGCATGTGGATCTACAATAATCTCAAAGTAAAAAAAAATAATAATAATAGGATAATCAGTCTGATCGGGGGGGAAAGAACAATGAGTGAAAACAGCAAATATATTTATCCAAAATATCTTCTAAGGTGATACAAATCAGGAATGGTGATTCAAAATTATGAAATTCTCAAAGGATATAGAAAAAATTTATGTTTTGCACTAATATGCTCTCCACCACATAATGAATATGTGATTATAAGGATCTGTGTTGTTTCTGAAGAAATAAAACATGTATTAGGGCTTTCCTTATAGAAAAAGTAAGCAAAATTACAATAGCAAACTTCTTTCATTATCTTATATGAAAGTTACAGTTAGTTATGTGAACAAAGATAATTACTATTTCAAAAAGTACATAAAATATTAGCATTATTAGGATAATTTCTAATCGAGAAATGTGCTCAACAGAAATTATTGCTACTAATAATGAACGAAGGTACATACTGAAATTAATGCCAAAGATATTTTTATTTGAAACTTTATATTCATATATATGTTATATACATATGTCATATCTACATATATATAAATTCCAAAAGAACGTTCATAAACTAAGGATGTAAAATTGATATGTTAAATCTCAATGCAAATTTATGGGTCAGGCTTATTTATATAGTTTTCATCATTCCTTATCCACAAGCTTAGATGATATCTTCAAAGTTTTTGATCATTAATTTTAACATAAGCATTAAAAAGTGAGTAATTAAAGTCCATACTTAAGGGAAAAACAGTATTTCTATAGGGAAAAAATTTCATTTTTCATATATTAGAGACAAATGCTTTAAAAGTTGATGCAAATGTAGATGATAACAGGTACACAAGATATTTTAAAATACAATTGCATAGACTGTATTTTGCTTACACCATTTGTTTATACTTAATCCTTCATACAACTAACATTTAGTCATCACTTTCTAAGCTTCAGGTACTGTAAAACTTGCAAAATATGCAAAAGTAAAAAAAAAACAGTTTGTCAAGGATTTATGGATTGAACCATTGATAACTGTTGAATAATTTTAATAATTAGATTTAATTCTGATGATAATCATAGTAACTTTGGAAATTATTAGACAATTGTAGGGTCCTCAGGAATAGTGTAGGTGTGGAGTTTGAATGAAGTCAAATAAATAGATACATTGTTTATTAAATATTTATCAGCATATTGAAGTTTGAAGACACCTTCAAAATTAAGTCATGAAATTCCCTCATTATACCCTTGAGAAAACTTACCCCCAAATTTTACAAATCTGTGTGTCACAGAAGCAGGACTAAACCCTATATATCTAAATCCAAATCCAAACAAGAAAGCTTTCCACTTAGCAAAATGTAATAATATTTGAGACAACATTCCTTTTTTTTCTTAACAATTCTAATTCCTTAGGTTTTGTATAGTAATAAGTAACAATATTAAGTGTCATCTAATGTTATTATTTTTCCTTTACTTTGGCAAGTCTATGAAGCTTAGAGACTATTACTTAGAGACTAATCACTGATATGATTAATAATTAAAGATTACACCACATCTACTACAGGCAGAATTCCTAGCTGGCTCTCATTATTTGCTGAACTTTTGCACTACATTTTTGCCACATTAATACTTTATTGCGCTCATCAGATCTTACTGTTTCTCTAGTGAATGTTGAATTCCTTGAAATCCAAGATTCATTTTAGACAGGTTTAAATTTGTAGCACTTACACAGTGTTCAGCCTTTGGCAGGTCCTCAAAATAGGTGTTTTAATAGAAGAAACTGGCCTATGAAGAGGCACAGAGAAGAACATAAATTGCTAATTATTGAAAAGTGCCTTATAAAGTATGATTCTTTTCATTTGATATGCTTGCTTGTGGCCTGACACACCTAGACTCAGAGCATGCCAAGCTGCCATTCTGGTGCTACATCTTTACTTTTAAGATCTCTATAAAGATTGGAAGAAATTAGATGCTCAATAGTTCTCTAATGCTTACAAGGGAAGTTAAAGGAGGAAAAGAACATGAGATGCAAATGGTCAGAATTAGACCGTCAAACACTATGGATGTTTTTTGGAAAGCATTGATTATATTATTTTCATTTTCATCAGGTTATAATCATTATCTCATTATTGTTTTCCTCTATAACTGCCAGTAAGAACAAGCTTGAGTCTGGTTCCTTGATTTATCCAGATAAAGACAACAATCTTCTTAGCTTGGAATATGACAGCTGAAAGTATCTTCTGTTCCAAGGTTTGTGACGACAGAAAAAAGTATAGAGGAGGAAGATAGGGAAAAACATACAAATGGCAAATGTAAGCATGTACAGTTTTTCTTCTTTAGATAAGCGTGTACCTGTGGTGGAGCTATAAAATCTAATCTGGAGATATAGATATCAGTGCCTGCAAATAAACCGTTAATGCCAACAATGAAAAGATGTGAGTGTAATCCTAAAAGGAGGTAGTTTCACTGTCCAAAACGTTATATATTCTTTAGCTGAACTAGGACAGAGAGTGGACAGATCAGCCCAGAATGATAATAGTTTTGTTTCGTACATTCTCCTCTTCTGCCTTCTTATGAATATATCTAAATTCAATATATTTTAGAATTCCGTTTTAATTTATCAAGTGGCATTTTTAGCTAAACCTTTTTGCATCACTTTTTAGTGTTCATTTTAAGATCACAATACACACTCAATGTTTCTAGGGTTTGTTTCTGTATAATGTTGTACCATTTGCAATCTTAGAGGTCTATAGACCACATTCCATTTCTCTTATGTTAGAGTTTTCGTATGTATTATATTCCATATTTTTTGAACACCAAATGATAACTTTTTGAAAATAATTTAGATATTATATTATTACATGTATTGACAGTTTGTTCCTTTCTATTGCCGGGTGGTATTTCATGGTATATATATATTTTTTTCATTAATTTAATTTAATTTAACTAACATATTGTATATAAAAGAAAGTGATGTTTTCTTTAATTAATAGTATGTATTTTAAATAAATTACCATTTTCAGTGCTTTTCATTTATTCCTGAATATACAAGGGTCCATCCTGTACCATTTCCTCCAGTCTGAAGAGATTCCTTCAGCATTTCTTCAGTTGGCATTGTGGGAAATTGCTCTGCCTGAGCCTCCCCTCAGCAGTGCAATGGCAGTTGGACAAGGCCATCTAGGCTGTGGTCATGGCTATGAGGGCTGTGAGTATTCATTTCACCTGGGTCCAATTGCAAGGGTGCCATGCAGCTAGTGAGTCTGTTTTAGAGCATGGGACTGGGAGGGTGGTTCCTACCAGGCAATGGGTGGGAGCCATGTAGGTGGAGCCACAGGACTGGGCAGCAGCAGAGAAGCCTCAGAGGTGGGACCATGGGGGTGGACAGCAGTGGAGGAGCTGTAGTGGTGGAGCTATGGGGCCGATCTTGCAGGCAGCTGGGTTTCTCTCCCTGCCCAGGTCCTGCTGAGGCAGTGTTGCAGGACTTCTCAGGTGGCAGTGGTGGTGTCTGTTCTGCTTGAATCCCCATGGCAGGGAGGGGCTACATGAGAGTGTCTGCTCCCCCTGCTCCCTCCCCATCCTGGCCAGGGTGATGTGGAGGCACTTGCAGCAAATTCAAGCCCTGTAAAAATTCATCAGTTGCAGCAGCCCAGGAACAGAAGCCAGTGGGTCCCTGCTGTACGGGTTCTCTGGTGCATTGTCGCTGCACAGACTCTAAACAGCTAGCTGATCAGTCTGGAGGTCTGCGGTGGTTGGGGGAGGCCCCTTGGAGATCAGGTCACAGTGTCCATGGGGGTATCATGGAGCACTGGGGTTCTCTCATCCTGTCTTTCCCCACATGTGGATCCTCCTGCATGTACTTTCTGATTTTGTCACAAGGATCACCCCGTCACCCTCTCCGTCACTCTGAGTGTCTCCCCTCCCTTCTCTAATGATTTACAATGCTGTCTCCAAGAAGGTCCATCCATAGGTGGGCATCTACTTGCAACTTTTGATTCTTTCCTTGAGGGTGGTATGCATGGGCTACTTCTAGTCTGCCATCTTGCAGAGAAATCAGTAATGCCTTTTAATGTTGTCACATCGTCTTGAGGTTCTCTCAATTTTTTAGATCTACTTCTTTTCTTCTATTTTTCAGATTGACTAAATTCTATTTCCTTACATTGAAGTTTCTGAAATTCTTCCTTTGAAATTTCTACCCTTCTGTTAAGCACACCCAGAACTTTGGGTTCTGGGCATACACTCAAATCTCAGTTCAGCTCTTTAAGCTTTGGCTGAACTATTAAAAGTCTGTTCCATGAATGTAATTTAGGATGCAGTACAGAAGGGGCAGAGTTTATACAAAGAATTGAAACTTTCCCTCTCTGTCTCTTATTTCTATGATTGCTCCCTTATTTTCCAGTGTTATAATTGCTTCAAACTAAAAGCATTAGAATTTTTAAGTTGGAAATTCTAAAGTTTTCTCTTGGAGTTTAAGGAGATTTGGATGGCCCAGATGAGGCCTCTCCTTAGGCTAAAGATTATAAAATAAAATCAGACACACACAAATATACATACAAACATACATATATATACATATCTATAAACACAGATACATGCATAAATAATAAAATAACCTAGACATTCTCTATTCCAAATACCTAGTCCCCTTTCTCCCACCTTTTATTGTTCTACACTGTTTTTGATATTTTTGTAAAGAGTTTAGACTTGTCATCTGGAGGAGTGTTGGTCAGATACGATCTTTCTTGGCCATTGTCTAAAGTAGAACCTTAAAGATAAATCATTTGAATATTAAAATGAATATAATGTGGGAAAGAAAAATAGGTTTAACGCTTTTTGGTAAAGCTGAACTCTAGAGTTGGTTGGCTATTTGTACAGACAAACAAAGCTTCAACCACGCCAGCCAGATTGTGATGATCCAGCATAGACTTCTACTTCCATTGGCACTATGCAGGTGGATATTTATATAGCCTCAAAACCTTCTAGGGGATGGTCATGCTTGAAGCTCTGACTCGAGGGGGAAGGGGGGGCAAGGGCAATATAGGCAACCTTAGCATTTGTACCCCTATAATATGATGAAATAAAACAAACAAACAAAACAAAACAAAACAAAAAACCTTATAAAAATATTTTTTCAAATTTTCAGGAAAATGCATATACTATATATTTTGAAGAAAAAGAAATTAAACCCCTGGGAAAGACTGAAAGTTCTTTCAAAATAAACTTTTCATTCTGACTGTAAGGATTTTCCATCCTATATTTATTAATAATACCTCTTTGAGTTTCTCTGTATTCAGTAGCATGGCTGTAAATTGATTCTGAAAAGAGTCTTTTCAGGGAGAGATCACCCATTTTTAACAAATACTGTTGTCATAACATTTCAAAAAGTCATGGTTCCCATTTCTATGTTTTAAATAATAGATAATTCATATTCAAAAGTGAGAAAGCATATTTTGTTGATTTTATTATATTTTATTGGGTTAATTTAAGGTATGCAACATGATATTACAGAATACATATAGATAGTAAAATAATTGCTATGGGAAGCACATTAACTCATCTGGCCTCTCCCATAGTTGCCCATTTCTTTCATTTTCGTGGCAAGAGCAGCTATAATCTACTCATTTGGTATGAAACCACATAAAGTAATTTATTAACTATGGTTCTCATGTTGTACATTAGATCTCTAGATTGGTTTATCCTACATATCTGCTACTATGTTGTATCCTCTCATCTTCATCTGAAGGTGTTTCTTTTTTGGCCTATTATTTTTTTCTGTTAGTTTTAATAAATATTCTCTTGAAATTTTGCATGAGATTTTAAGCAATGATCCTACCGTCTGCCTTGGATAAATTTTTCAAGGGAACTTCATTCCTAGAAGGGAAGGTCTTTGTAGTGATGAGATGAAAGAGGAGTGAAGCTTTCATTTCTTTGAGTTCCTTGTTTGCAAAGGAGAAGGTGCAGACAGCTTTTAATCAATCATGTAATTTTGTGCATTCTCACTCAGAATAAGTTACAGTTGTTATATCCCTTTGAGAAGAGAATGTCAGAACTTGGATTAACAAAACCAACAGAATCATATACAACATGTTTGTTTGAATTCCTGCTGAGGCTTTTTGCCTATCGAGTGTTTCTGACTCGCAGACTGCACCTGCTCTGTCAGTCATCTACCCTTTTCTCTGTAAATTCTATTGAAAAGAACTTTCTCTTTTTGAATTTGCTTGGGTGATTTCATTCTTTTAGGGATATGATGAACTCAGGTAAAAGAACCATATCCCTGAAAAAAACTGAAATTGAAATCAAGACAATATTTTTATAATCCATTTTATCATCTTCAGTGAACTCACCATGGACCAGGCACCATCACTGAGCTCTGAATACATTAAGAAATACAAAGTGTCCTTATTTTGAGGAACATCTATAAATTATGTTGTTATGTGTATATTATATCTACTCTTCTATTAACTTTTTTATCACATTGATTCTGCCTCAAGTATTCTTTTAATACAGTCGTCTGTATATTTTTTCTTTAGTACTTACCAAGTTCTTTGGAAATAGGTTTGTTTATTGAAATTCTCTGCACAAAATCATTAAGCATTTTGATCATAATCAAATGGTGATAAAAAACTGAACAAATTTTTTTTATTAAAGTGTACAAATTTCCTTAAAATGTGTAAAAATGCAAAATAAAATGTTCTCAGCTCTCATTTACTTAATTTGAACAGTATTGGTTTTATCTTTAAAAAGGGAAAAATTATGAATTTACAAGGAACATCAAAAAAATAAAATACATTTGAAAGTCAAAGCCAACACACTACTTTCCTAAAATTGTGCAGTGGTATTAGAGCAAATACTCATTTATCTAGCACCCTTTGCTGGGAATGAGTCTTGGAAATATTTTGACGCATATCTCTTCCCAGGGCCAAGCAATCTACTTGTAACCATTATTGACAAATGCATATTGACAGATTTTAAACATTTTATTGTTAATTCATTCTCACTATTATGAATATTCATTATAATACTATTCTGCTAAACTTCTCGTTTTTCATGATCAGGTTATCTCATGTCAATTCTCACTTCAGTGACCATGTGGATCTCTAATAGTTTTTCAGCTTATGTTCTTCAAAGGGATAGAAAACAAAACAATCAACTATATTTTGAGGCAAAAATGATTGTGGAAAGTTAAAAAAAAAAAAAAACCAAGATGTCTAGATTCTGACCAATGAAGGAAAGAGAATGATTTAAGGGCAGACAAGAGAGAATTTTTTAGTACAGCTATTGATGCAACCTAAAGCTTTTTTTTTAGAGCTTGTTTGTCTTGGTTATAAATATAATGGATTACCATTTTATAATATTTGCCCAATGTAGACCAAAACATTGTTTTTAAATAACATTATTTTCTTACCAGGCCAAGTCAATATTTTGGAAATTTGCTTCTAGTATAGTATAGCCTATAGAAATTTGTATCATATTATTTTCACTCAGTACATTAACATAAAACTTTGTTTCTATTTTTTACAACAATGAAGGAGGTATAATTAACATATAATAAACTGAAAATATTTACAGTGTATACTTTGATAAGTTTTGATTTATAATACAACTGTAAAAGCATGAAGACAGTGAAAATAATAACATATCTATCATCACCAAAAGTTCCTTCATGCTCTTTTGTAAACCCTCCCTGGGTCCCTGATCTAAGTGCCCTGCCTGTATCAATCCCAAGATTATCACTAATATGCTTTCTATGACTATAGATGAGTTTGCATTTCTTATAAGATTTATATAAATGGAATCACACACTGTGAGGCCTTTGTTGTGTGGCTTTAAAATGGTAGGGATAATTCCTAATAGATTTTCTTTCCTTAACAACTAATGATGGGATTCTTTTCATGTTTATTTCATTATCTAATTATTTTCTTTGGAAGTGTTTATTCAAATCTGTGCATTTTTGATGTATTGTCAGTTTTCTTATTATTACATTTGGAGAGTTTATTATACATTCTGGATACAAATTCCTTATCAGATATATGATTTGAAAATCTCTTCGTCCATACTATGCCTTGCCTTTTCATTCTCTTAATCATAACTTTATTGTTGTTTTATTTTATTTTTAATTGAAATAATAATTGTACATATTTGTGGGGTAAATGTGATGTTTTGATTTGTGTGTGCATTGCATAGTAATCAAATCAGGGTAATTAGCAAATGCATTGCCTCAAATATTTATCATTTCTTTGTGGTGAGAACATTCAAAAGACTCTCTTCTATAATAGCTATTTTGAAATACACAATTCATTATTGTTAACTATAGTCACTCTACTGTGCAATATTGTGCCAGAACTACTCCCTCCTATCTAACTATAACTTTCTACCCATTGGCCAACTTCTTCCCATCCCCAACCATGTTTCTGAGGAGCAGAAATTCTTAATTTTGATGAAGTCCAATTTATCACTTTTTTGTTGCTATCTGTTTTCAGTGTGGTATCTATTAAATCCTTAACCTAAGACACGAATATTTTCTGCTATTTTTTTGTTAAAAATGTGTAGTTCTATGTTTTATACTTAAGTCTATGATTGATTTTGAATTAATTTTTGTATGCTGTGTGAGATATGGATTAAGGGGTCTTTTTCCTTACACATCAATATCCGATTACACCAGCACCATTTTTTGAAAATTGTCCTTTATCAATTTCATTGCTTTTGTTCTTTGCTTGAAAATCAGCTGGCCATATTTGTGTTAGTCTATTTCTGAACTCTTTATTCTGTTCTATTGACCTATATAATGTTTCTTTCTTGATACCAACACCAAAATGTCTTGATTATTGTAGCTTTGTATTAAATCCTGAGTCAGAAAGTATAAATCTCCCAAATTTGTTTTTCTGTAGCAAAGTTATTAGGCTATTCTAGTTCCATTGTTATTCCATATGAATTTTGGAATCAGCTTGTCAATCTCCAAAAAAGTCTATTGGGATTTTCATTGGCATTGCTTCGAACCTATATACCTATGTTAGGAGAACTGACATCTAACAATAGTTATGTCTAGTGTATAAACACTGTATATATCTCCATTCATTTAATTCTTATTTAGTTTCACTCAGCAGTGTTTTGGCACTGTGTAAGTGCAGGTCAAATTTATTGCTAAAATTTCATATTTTCTTATTAGTGCAAATAGTAATATATTTATAATTTCATTTTCTAATTGTTGCTAGTACAAAGAATTACAGCTGTTTTTTTATAATGACCATGTGTCCTGGAAATTTCACTAAACTCATTTACCAGTTCTAGTAGCTTTTTCATATATACCCTTAGATTCGCTCTATAAATAATTGCATCTTACTAGAATAAAGACAATTTCCTTTCTTTCTTTTCTGTCTTGACACCTTTTGTTTCTTTCAATTTCATTACCCAACTAACTGGGATATCAAGAACAACTTTGAATAGAAGTAATGAGAACAGACATCTTTGCCTTGTTTTTAATGTTAAGAGGGTAAGCATCCAGTCTGTAACTGTTAAACATAAGGTTAGCTGCAGGTTTTGCATTAATGCCCTTTACCAAGTTGAGACAGTTCCCTATTTCTGTACCCCTGCAAGTTTTGATGAGGAATAGATTTTGTATCTCTCAAATGCTTTTCTTGTGCCTACTAAGTTGATCATATGATTTTCATTATTTAGTCTGTTAATATGATGGATTCCATTGTTCTATTTTCAAATGTTAAATTATGATTATTTTATATAATGTGACAGTTGATTTGCTAAAATTTTGTTAAGAATAGTTGCATCTGTGTTCGTAAGAAGTATTTATCTCCAGTTTTCTTTCTTTGTTATGTGTTTGGCTGTTTTTGGTATTGGGTGATGCTGTTCTCAGAATGGATTGGGTAGAATTTCCTCCTTTTATATTGTCTTAATTTATAATATTCCTGTGTTATCCTTTTAATAGCTGTAGTATATTTAATTATGTTATCTCTCTTATTCCAAATATTGGCAATTTGTGTTTCTTTTCTTTTTCTTCATTCTTCGTGATATGATATTTTCAATTTTAATAATCTTCATATAAAAAATTGATTTTGGTTGCATTGATTTCAATATTGTTTTTTCTGTGTTATATTTCAATGACCTTTGTTTTTATCTTTATCTTTTAGTCTTTCCTGTTTTCTTTGAATTTAGTCTTATCTTCTTTTGCTAGTTCCTTAAAATGAATACTGAACTCATTGATTTGAGACATTTCTTTTCACTGTATTTATTGCTATAAATCTCTAAGTCCTAATTTAATTGCATCTGACAAATTTTGATAAGCTGTGTTGTTTTCATTCAGTTGAAAATGTTTATTTCCTTTTGATTTCTTTTATAATATTTGAGTCTGCTATTCAATATTTAAATATTTGGAAAATTTCTGGATATTTTCTATTATTGATTTCTAGTTTAATTCCATTATTATCCAAGAATATTCTCTATAAGAATTGAATTCTTTTAAATTTATTGAGACTTACTTTATTGCCCCAAACATGGTCTATCATGGTAAATATTTTTATGCACTTGAATGTTTTTTATTCTGTGGTTGAGTAAAGTGTTCTGTAACTGTCAATCGAGTAATGTTTATTGATGGTGTTACTCTAATTTTCTAAATCTTTACTGATTTTTTCTACTATTTCTATCAATTATTGTGAAAGAAGTGTTGAAAGCATTTTTGTGTTGTGAAAGATGTTGAAATTTTGAACTGTAATTGAGGAT
This sequence comes from Lepilemur ruficaudatus, assembly GCA_963574885.1. Classification (NCBI taxonomy): domain Eukaryota; kingdom Metazoa; phylum Chordata; class Mammalia; order Primates; family Lepilemuridae; genus Lepilemur; species Lepilemur ruficaudatus. The sequence continues at coordinate 65,477 of CAUYRT010021312.1, read as the reverse complement.
TTGTCTATTTCTCTTTACAGTTCTATCACTTTTTGTTTTATATATTTTGAAGCTTTGTTTTTATTTAAATATTTTGGATTGTTAGATAAATTTATCTTTCTGAAATGATGTTATTTTTCTATAGTAATATTTTGTATTAGAAGTATATATTGTCTGATGTTAATATAGCCACTCCCACTTTCCTTGGATTAGTGAGGTAGACACACACGCACTTTTATATATATCCTCCATCATTTTACTTTATCTGAGTCTGTATATTTGATTTACATATTAGGTTTGGGTTTTTTTGTAGTTATCATATACTTGAATGTTACTGCTTTTTTTAATCCTGTCTTTTAATTTAAGTACTTAGACCATTTGTTTTTAATGTGATTACTGAAAAAAAAAATGGACTTACTTCTACCGTTTTTTATTTGTTTTTAATTTGACTCATCTGTTCTTTATTACTTTTTCCTTCTTTTTCTGCTTTCCTTAGGATTGAGCACATTCATAACCCATTTTATCTCTTTTCTTTATTAGCTATAATTCATTTATTTTAATAATGCATAATAAACTACATAATTGTTTTATTTTAATTATGAGTAGTTGCTTTAGTTAGGGTTGATAGTTTTATTTGTTTTAGCACTTTAAAAATGTTTTTCTACTGCCTCCTGTCTTGAATTTTTTCCTTGCATTGTTTGCTGTTATTCTTCTCATTATTGTGTACACAAGGAGCTCCATATACCTCAGTTAATTTTAAACAGTAGTGTACTTTTCTTCATGATTTTGTTTCTTTGAGTTTATTGAACTTCTTAGCTACCCTCTCGTCTTCTTCATGGACTCCAGTTATACTTACATTAAGCTATTTGAAGTTTCCTATATCTCACTTTATATTGTCTCTATTTCATTTTTGATAGTTTCTATTTCCATGTCTTCCGGTTCCCTAATCTTTTTTTCTGAAGCATCTAATATACTGTTAATTATACTTATTACATTTTTGTCTCAGACATAATGGTTTTATCCTTTAGAATGGGTCTCTTTTTTACTTCCATTTTGCTACTCACAATGCTTAATCTTTCTTTTACATCTTTGAACATGTTGAATTAACTGCTTTAATGCGCACAACTAATTCTATCAATCATTTGCTTCACTCTCGGGTTCATTCTTATCTAAATTATGCGTTGTATTTTCTGCTTATTTGCATATCTGATAATTTTTTCTTGCAAATTTTACTTAGTTGATTCTACACCTACATATATACTTCCTATAAACATTTTTTAGCTGTGTTCTGGCTTGAAGTTAAGTTACTTGGAAACAGTTTGATTCACTTGAGGCTTTTTTTATGTGAATTTGGTCGGGTAGGATCAGAGCAGCCATTAGTCTAGGGCTAATTTTGTCACATTACTAAGACAACATGTTTCTGAGCACTCTACTGCTAATGTCTTGTGAATTGAGAAGCTTTTCCACTCTGGGTAGTGGGAAGACAACATTCTCAGTCCTATGTGAATTTCAAGATATATTCCCTTTTATGTACCCGTTCATGTAATTCTTTGTCCAGACTCAGGTATTTTCCTCACATATATGTGCTCATGTATCCAGCCAAAGTATCTAAAGACACATGGGGCTCTGTCTCTGCAGCTCTCTCTCCCTGTGTATGCTGCCTACGGAAACTACAGCTGCCTTAGCCTCTTCGAACTCTCAACTCAGGAAGATTGCCAGGCCCTGCTTGGATTCCCTTTCCTTGTCCTATGACCTAGGTGTTCTTTCCAGACAACAGCCTTGGGAAATTGTAAGGATTGCCTGTTTTGTTTTCCCTCTTTTAGGAATCACTGTTCTTAAATCCAGTGCCAAAAAACTGTTTGTTTTTATCCCACATTATCATGTCTGGTCTTAAGTTGTGTATTACAAGAGTAAACCTAGTGCTTGTATTCTATCTTGGCCAGAAGTGTAAGACTTTTATTAAGTTATATAAGGGATGATTGTTCATGTTTTAATGCATTTAATACAAGCAAAACTTAGTTTAGATATGCCTTGATTTATTTAATTATTTCTCATTTTTGTACTTTCAATTGTACTTTCAATGATTCTTTTTTGGCTATATAATGCTGTAACCAATATTTTTGTAGATACATATTATCACTTATATCAGATTATTCTTGCCAGTTAATTATTAGAAGTAAATATTACTGGTCATAATATATAAGCATTTTAATCCCTCTATGGCTTTTAACTTCTATTTTGAATAATGTTTTAAAATACCGACTTTGTGAATAACCTTTATTACAGCTAAGGAGGGGGCCACATTTCCAAATTAGCAAAAAAATGGAAAAGTCATACTATGAAACTTCTAAGACTTAAATAGTTGTTATTTTATACTTTAAAGCACCTGGAATATTTTTTACCCTTTTCAAAGCTTAAGTGATATGCCTTCAAACTAACAATTTAAGAAAATTATTAAAATTGTTCCATTGATATTTTACTTTTATTAATAACATAATTTCACTTAACTATTAATATGGAAAATTCAAAATTTAGAGATAGAGATAATATTTTCATTTTGGAAGGCATAATTTGTTTTTATGATGCATAGTTTTAGTGTAAAATTGATAGATTGTCCCATATAAAGAAGAAACAAAATTTTTTACTTACAAAATTATTTCAGGTATAAATATATTTTTCTTTATGTGTATGTGAGCAGGGGCAATTGAGAACAGTCAAGAAAATTTAGAATAAATAGTCTTTGTAATAAAATATTGTTTTGAAGATATAAACAAAACTGATTTATGAAACCTATATATTCAAGAACACAATTAAAAAATAATCCTTGTAATATGAAAAAGTAAATCTATTTCTTTAAGCTACAGAAACTTCAGTTTTCTAATTTTGCCAAAAACATTTCCAATTAATATAGAAATTGATTTCTAATAGGTGAATATTAGGGAGACACACTAACAATGTGTGTTACAATTATATTCCAAGCTGCTTTCAATAATATGAAATTATAATCTATTATAATTGTTATCAGCATAGAAATAAACTATCTGAAGCAAAGAAAAAACTGATTTATGTTTTGATATTTCAGTAAAAAAATTACATTCTGCACACTGCCACTATTTAAGTTAGGGAATGAAGATGAATATTGGATATAATGCCAAGTAATGGTACAGATGGAAGAAAAAAAATAATTTCTTTCTTTTTAAAAGAAGGACAGGTTTCATAGGGTTTTTTTGTTTATTTTTTTTTTTTTTTTACAAATAGGTAAACATATGATTTTTGAAAGTGGTAGAAAATTCTATAGCTTTGTACTCAAAGGTGAAAAATTAGAGGATTTATCACTGATATTTTAAAAAGAAAGAACTCACTTTACTCATGTAGCTTAAAGATATCCTTGTTTGTTTGCAAAAGATTTTAATTAATTAATAATCACTTAATTTATCCATTCACCCCTTCATTCATTCATTCAGGTAACAAATCCTGTTTTCACAATCTTCCCCTTATTTCCTAGTAGCCACATGTTCCTGCTGCTGCAGAGAAGACACAATCTCCAGGCTGTCCCTTCTATGCCTAGCCCACCATGCTGTTATTCTGAGACTCAGCCTTCAGGCCACCTAAGAAAGAAGGTCTCTGAGGAATTTCAATCACCCTTTGGCCATCAAAATGTAAGAGATAAAGGAGATGAATATATATAGCAATATGTTTTCCAGCTTGAACTGTTTACCCACCTTCTCTCAAGAAACTATCAGGGTTAATCCTGTCATTCCTCACTTTCTAATTCTTCTTAGTCATTTGGAGAGGCCCAAGGCACCTCTGCCATCTATCATCAAGTGAACTCACATTCCCACACTATACTGTATGTCCATTAATCTCTTCTAATCTCTTAACTCCCAAACCCTTCAACTTTGCCCTTTGCAAAGCACCTTCTGTCAACAGCAAAGCACTGATATGCTCTAACTCTGCTCTAAACGTTCCTTTGTTCTCTTCCTCTAACTAAAACATGGCTATTCTATGAACAGCATCATTTGGAATATGGAACATGTCAACATTTAGTGATTGAACAAGGAAGGAGGAGCTATATAAAGGAGGCAGAGAAGTGAGGTGAGAGGAACACCGGAATTCAAAGGAAGAAAGTTTTTCAAGAAGCAGTTACCTGTGGATTTGACAACATGTATTGTAGATCACTGATAACCATGCTAAGAATAGACTAAATGGAGTAATCTGCCTGTGAGCTCTACCTGAGTGGTGTGAAAAAAGAATGTAGGTAGAAAGTGACAATATTGTCTACAAAAGTTTAGTGTGTGTGTTTTTTTTAAGTAAGTTTTACTGTAGAGGGAACAAAGAGAGATGGGTGTAGAGAGGTGGAAAGTGGGATGGGATGTGAAAGTCAAGCTTTATTTTTTGTTTTTTGAAATGTGAATGGGAATGATTAATAATAATCAAGAAGCTGTATACACACAAAGGAGGGGAAATTATGATAGTGAAGTGCTTGAGAGGCCATAGATAGTCTTGAAAGAGCTGTAGAGAAAAATTCTCAGTTAGTAGTTGGTTATGTATAATTATAGATGAGATAAGAGATATAAATTGGAGGATCGTATAACTCAATAACTTTTGAAGTAGAGGCAACAGAGAATAAAATTCTAAACAAAGGGGAAGAGGACCTAATAACAAATTGATGACATTAGAAAGAAATCTGGAAGTCAGAATAGTGTAGAATCTCATAGTGGAAGAAAGAACAAAGTGTTTGTAATTAATTTTATAATTTTATATGTATAGACATGGTTTAGCTATCAAACCTAGCTAATTTATCGTGTTATAAGATTTTTAAAAAAATAACTGCTGAGACTTAATTAAGATAAAGTGAGGATATTTATTTGTGATCTTCTTACTCCAGTTTTGTTAAATCATTGAACTATTTTTTAGTGAGGTATTAGTAAAAGGATGAATCTGCAGCACAATATATCAAGAAAAATTTACTTATTCAGCAACTGTTTTCTTCTTTGTCACACTTGATGTAATCCCAGTTCATATTTTGTAGTTCATTATTTTAAATAAGATAAATAAATTTTAATAGTATTCTCCACCTTTAGTTTCAGAAGCACACAACGAATAACGAATATTGTAATTTCACTAATGAGTATCCTTACAGTGGACTGGTTAAGAGAGATTTAGAGCAATTGAGTTTAAAATCCTGACTGTTGTATACTAAATGTGTAATATTTGAAAAGCCATAAAACCTCTGTAAGCCCAAATTTTCTTATTTGTAAATCTATCTGTGTTATTTTATATTGCCATTGTAAAAAGAAGTGATGTAATATATCTAAAGCTATGAAAAAATATTGCCTAGCACCACATAGCAAGACCTTCTCTCTGTCTCTCTGCCTCTCTATTTATACACACACACTTATATATGCATATATATAAGTATGTCATATAGATGGTATATTTGAAAAGTATGTTATTCCTAGGGGGAAAGACATTGTAATGCCCACTTGAAAAAATGTCCAACACTATTTTCAAAACATGCTTCTGTGATATAGACTTCTGACCTCATACACCATGTTAGTATTTTTCTTCCATGTGTGTAAACAAGAAGTATACAGAAAAATATATATTCTTTAAAGCCATAAGAATTATCAACATACACACATAAAGTAAAAAAAAAGTTTTATAGTAGACTCAAGTTATATATGGTGGTAGAATCTATTATTTTTGTCCTCCATTTTTTTTTTTTTTTTTTTTTTTTGGCAACTGTTTCTCTCCTACCTACTGTCCTCATCACTGCTTCAACCTTGTGGTTTGAATGCGAGCTGAGATCCTGTAAGTGTCATCCGCTGGCCATCATTAATTAGGGAAGGATTGTATATGTATTCAGAGATGTGCTGTTTATATACCCTCTCCAGGAATTTTGAAATTGAAATTTTAAAAGGAAAGGTAGTTCTTCTCAGTTGTTGAGGAAGGAATATGAATACAGAAGCAACTGGTAGTCATGACGTGTACAGTGTGGAAGAATTTTATCTGCACAATGGGGGACCAGACTTGACAACGTGGGATGGAGGAAGAACCTGGAAATAATTCTTTTTTTTTTTTTATTTATAATTATCCCTGAAGCCAGCAGCTTCTGTGATTTTTGGTGGTTTGTTTTAGTGAACAAATGTACTTCTTATTTCAGCATCAGTTTGTTCAAGGTGGGTTCCTTTCAATTCAAAACAAATGTTTTGAAAAATATTTATTGTCAAACATTACTGTGTATTAACTCATTTGAAGATTAAAGCAACACATAACAAGATTGTCTTCATATCATATTATCTATATTTGAGAATTGCTATGTGGAAAATCAAACTTTGGGAAAGAGTGACTATTTTTTGAAAGCAAGACCAATCTTTTGAAAGCAAGATCAATGAATCTTTAGGGATATTTGGATGTATGTGTCTTTCTTATATAGTTATTAATAACTTTTTCTTTAAGAAGGAAATGTTGATGAGGGGTTTTTTTCCTTCAAAGACTATAAAATAATTTAGATTTGTTGAATTTGGCTCTTTTAGCCCCAAAGTGCATTGTAGAAGTTACACAAAGGATTTAGTGCTTGATATTGAGGATGCAACTCTTACAAGTTATTTGCATTATCCTTAGATTCATCCCATTGGTTGTTCAATTGGCTAGGAAATGTAAACAGCCTATAATAAGATAGGACTCTTGATTTTATTATTATAAATTTAACTATTGTCAGCTATCTTGTTCTCCTAAATATTTTTGCACCCTTCCATTTCCAGCAGTTACATATTCTAATAGTTACATATATAATCATGTATAAAGATTTTCAAATTACAATTTCCCAATAATTTTCCACATAATCCTATTTTTAAAAAATTTTAAAGTTACTAATAGTAAAACATAAAACACTGTCACCAAATCAATACACAAGTGGAAAATAAAGTACTATCACTCAACGTTTTAGCAGCATGTACCATTACTTGCTAGTTACTAACTTGCTTGTTACTAAAGAAAAGAGACAGCAGTGGTTCCTAAAAGAAAGAAACATTAGAAAAAATGTTTAGTTCGGTTACTAATTGGAACACAACATCGACAGATTTACCCAGGAATGAGGTTGTATCCATTCTTTGTTTTAGACTATGCTGGAAATAATTTCTTTTAAGCTTTTCTTTTCTTTTCTTTCCTTTCTTTTTCTTTTCTTTTTTCTCTCTATCTCTTTTTCCTTCTTTCCTTTTCTTTAAACACATACAAGCTATACAAACAGGGCTTATTTTACTGGAAAAGATTGAGAAGCCTCCACCAACAGTAAATGTAAAAGCTGGACTGCATATATACATTGAACAGTGAACACACAGTTTGATGTCTCTGAGATCATCTTTTGAGGCACTCCTGTTTACAGTTCTTAATAACTTCAGAACATTTCGCCCTCCTTCCCTCTGCTGAACAGACAAACTCTGTTTCTTAATTCAGCCTTTAGCTATGTTCTGCCTCATGTTACTTTTCCCATGCAGGCTCTGAAAGAATTATCTGTTTTATATTCCCCATTCTGGCCTATGAAATAGTAACTCAGTGTTTTGACTAATTAAATGGAACAAGTACTGAAGATACTATAATAAATAAAGTACCTAGGCTAAAACTTCCTTAATCCAATTCAGTGAGGCGTATTGTGTCACTAGTGATTTACCAGTCCAGATATCTATCTAAGACATCAAGAGAGGTTCTTTACTGCGGATTTATGAAAGGAAGAAAAACAGAAATATAAGTTTACTTAAAATGACTAAATTCATACTCTGGGATGAAGTTAATACAAACTTTCCTGTAAATTTCACGTAGACTAATAGACAATGAAAATAAATGAGATTCAACAGATTTTGTTACAATTTCATAGCTCATATAGTGAGACCTTCTTATTATATAATATTGTATGATTGTTCTATACATAATTATTTAATGCTCTATACTAAAAATCTAGTTGAAAAAAATCATCATATGTGAATTTGTCCCCCTTGCATTTTCTAAATTCAATTGATCCTGCTACTGTTGGTCTGGATTTATCTACCCTAGGCAACAACTTTCATCTAATTAGCCCCATACTACACTTTTCAGGATATAACTGAACTTGTTAATATACTATATCTGTGTTTCTTTATGCATTAATTCAAGAATGGCTTTTCTCCATGTGTTTCGTGATTTTGAAGTTCTGTCTCTTGTGTACTACTTATTGATATGAGGCACTGTATAGAAATTCATAGAATAAATGTAGGAAGAGTCCTTATAATAGAAATAGTAACTTTCAGTGAAGATTCAGTCTGAAAAGCCTAACTGCTTCCCCAAATGGATGCAAAAACAGATACTGTGAAACTTACTGTGTGCTCTCAATATGAAAGCTCCCTGGAAGCATAGTTCAGTGGCCTAGACGTTAGACAACATTAAAGTAGATACATCATATAAAAGCATGTCCATTTTGAAATGCTTTAAAAAATTTACTTCATATGATTGTTAAAATCAATTAGTGTATATGAAATACTATACAAACAGTAAATGACCAACAAATAGTAAAAGCATCATTATTCATAATTAAATAAAATCCATTTCTCTGTTATTTGGGATTGAGAGATGATTTATAGATCTGGCTGCTCAAGTTTTGCAATCCAACTCCTTTCCCTTCCCACCTCTATATATCTGAAATAAATTAATTTGCATCCTAGTGAATGAGAGTATGCCTATGATTATCTTGAGGATAAGAAAAAAAATCTTCAAAATATTTGTAAGCTGTCTAATGATATTCCCACTATTCTTAAACTGATTTGTAGGTGGGGTTTGCTTATAATTACGTGATATACAGTACAGTACTTTTTTAAATTTCAAAATGTTAAGAGGGTACAAATGCTTTTGGTTATACATGCTTTTTTACAATGCTTTACAAAGCTCTTTTACAATGCTTGAGTCATGGCTATAGATGTGCCCATCACCCAAATAGTGTTCATTGTACCCATTAGGTAAGTTTTCACCCCTACTCCTACTCCCCTACTTGCTTTCCGCTGAGTTTTACTTCCCTTGGTGCACATGGGTGCTCATCAATTAGTTCCAATTTAATAGTGAGTACATGTGGTGTTTGTTTTTCCATTCTTGAGGTACTTCATTTAGGAGAATGGTCTCTAGTTCTATCCAAATTTTTGCAAAGGCATTAATTCATCCTTTTTAATGGCTGAGTAGTACTCCATGGTATACATATACCACATTTTATTAATCCACTTATGAACTGATGGGCATTTAAGTGGATTCCACATTTTTGAAATTGTAAATTGCAGTGTGGAGCACTTTGTGTGTGTGTGTGTGTGTGTGTGTGTGTATATATATGTGTTTCCTTGCATAAATTATCTTAGCACCACCCAAGTCAGAGCTACAAGCATGGCCATCCCCCAAACAGAATGCACCACATCCTTTAGGTGTGGATTTACCCATACCCTCCTCCTCCTCCATCTGCCCAACACCCTATAAATGATACTTTCTATATGTGCACATTATTGTTGATCAGTTAGTACCAATGTAATGATGACTACATGTGGTATCTGTTTTTCTATTCTTGTGATACTTCACTTAGAAAAATGGGCTCCAGCTCCATCCAGGATAACACAATAGGTAGTTCATCATTTTTTATGGCTGAGTAGTAGTCCATCATATACATATACCACATATTATTAATCCACTTATGAATTGATGGGCATTTGGGATGATTCCACATCTTGCAATTGTGAATTGCAGTACAGCACTTTTTAATGCAATATTACATAAAAAGATTTATTCAGACAATGACATACACCATCCAGTGTGCAGTCACTTATTTTGAGCCAGCACAATTTTCAATGTTTATAGATTTATTCCCCCAAACGTTATCATATAATTTTATGATTGATTCTTTGTAGCTTCACTCTATACTCATAAAAGAGAAAGGGGAAGATTGCCTTTTTTTTTCAATTTCTTATCCAAAGTTTTGTATACTGTTAGAGACAAAAGACACATTAGCATTTTTGGAATTGTTTTGCTGTACTCTTGGTTGGACATGGTTTATAATTACACAAATTGAATTCTAAGACATGCTTTGAAATATGAAGCAAAATACTCTTCATACTGCAAAATTTCTGATTTTTGGTTTCTTTTTTGTTTCTTTTACTAGTAAATTGCAATTAATTTAAAAATTATGGGAAATTGCATTTGGTGGGCAGTAGAACAGAGAGGGTTTACAATCAATAGCGTATATGTAGTGTAATGTTTTAAAAAACTGATTCTGGTCTTACTCAGTTCAGGCTGCCATAACAAAGTGTATCATGGACTGGGTAGCTTTAGAACAACATAAATTTGTTTCTCACAGTCTGGACCTGGGAAGCCCAAGATCAGGGCACCAGTAGATTTGGTACCTGGTAATTGCCTGTTTCCTGGTTTCTAGACTGCTGCTTTCCTCACACAGCAGAAAAAAAGCAGAGAGCTCTCTGGGGTCTGTTTTATAAGGGCATTAATCCTATTCATAAGGTCTCTACTTTTACATGCTAATTATTTCCCAAAGGTCTCACATCCTAATACCATCACATTGGGGGTTAGGACTTCAACATACAAATTTGTGGGTGGAACACAAATATTTTGCCCATCGTAACCTCTTACTGAGTTTAGAAACATTACAGTATGGGGGACACTGTAGTTACTGGAGTGAGACATCTGTTCCAATTGAAAGTGGATTACTTGGAACAACAGACTCACCTGAGTAGGAAGCGCGCAGATAAAGAGAATACTCATGAGAAGTCAGCAGGTGGAAAGAAACACAGAGCAAAACCACTTAGAGGAGCAGGCATGATAATGCCAAAGGGCAAAGATTTTTAACTTTTGCATGTGTGTTTCAGGTTTTATAGGCAAAAGGGTAGGCCACTGTAAGAGAGGGAAAAAACCTGAACTGAAACATGTGAATTAAACTTTGTGACCAATAATATCATATGAGGGAGTTTCCCAGCCATCAGCACTGTCCCTGAAGACCATTTATACTTCACAGCATTAATATTCATTAGGTGTAACACCATATGTTGCACAGCAGGACACATTGCAAACAGACTGTTTGTCATAAAGCCAGATTTAATAAAGCATTGTAAAACAAACATTATGATGATAAATACAAAATGACAGGCTAATTAAGAGAATTTTAATTGCCATTTTTCCATAATAACATTTGTTTAGTTGTATCTGTCTTTGTGCTAGCATTCTTCCTGTTCGGCTTTCCTCCTGTGCACCTTCCCATCACCTACCTCCAAGGGAAAATAATGCCACATGTGATTAAAAGTACTTAATGCCTCCTTTTCTCCTCCCACAATTGATTATAAGTTAATGAATAGCTGTGTGGCACCAATGTTCACAGAGTACAAACATTAACCTTTAATTCCAAAGGCACAGAAAGCATCTCTAGTGGAGGTTGTGTACTCATGTGCCTGGTGAAATAATAACTTTCAGAAATCAATTCAAATTCTAAATCCAAATAACACTTGTAATTTTTTATAAAATATTTCAGTTTAACTTTTTTTTCAGTCTGAAGAAATCTATCCTGGATTTCAAAAGTCACTATTGTCTTTTTAAAAGAAAGTCTTAACCTTATAAAATTTCACTTAACAACTCTCCTACCAGGCAAAGAGCCAGGTGATTTACCTACCTTACATCATCTTAGTGAATAAGAGCATCTCTAATCTTCACCCACACTTTCTATATCACGTTATATTTCCTGTGCTTCCTGACTGTCACAACCCATAGAAGGTGATGCTATCATATGCAGTCATATGAATAATAAATATCTTATATTTCCCCTTACTTTATAAAATAACATTCTAACGGTATGTATTATTGTTGCAGTTTACAAATACGAGGTTACTAAGAGGTCAGGATATTACCTAAGGAAAAGATGAATAACCAGCTCTCAAGAGTTTGACTGTATTTCCTTGGTAGTTTTACTACAATGTAAGTCCTGGTTCCCAGCTTTGCTGTACCACAGAATGGTCAGGCTGAAGGATATTCAAAAATCAGGGTGTACTGGTAAATATTTAATAACTGGACCTCAGAAGAGGAAAAAAATACTTTGATTTGCAGGATTGGCTGATCTCAAGCTATCAATGAGAAGTCACTTAACAGGAAGTTGGAAAGATTGGCTGTCAAGTGTGTTGATGTATAAATGTACATTGGACTATCAGTGGAGAGCCATCATATCTGGATTTCCCATTTTGAGAGAGAAAGGGAAAACATTACAATTTTTATTTTTTATCCCTACTTCAGAGAATATCTCTGATCTCAGGGACTGGCAATATAGACATGTACCTATGTAATCTAAGTAATCATAAAAGTTCTATAGACAAATCTTACCCATTATATATACATGTAATTTATTCTATAATTCATTGTTATAAGTGACTATATAATGAATTATATAATTTTACAAGTGGTTAAATTGATACAAATATCAACTCCAACCAGAATTATAATAATGTTAAAGTGGAACAGAAAAACAAATTACAATGGCCTTTGAAACACAATGTTAAAAATTTCCCAAATATGTCTAGATAAAAGTGAAGAGAAGTACTTGAAATGATATTTTTTTGAGAAAAAAATTGATAACATTTTGAGTAATATTTGTCTATTTCAAATATGGTTTGGTAAAGTATTAAGCCTTTTAAAAAGTCTTTATTTCAAATATGGTTTGTTAAATTATTAAGTTTAATTTGTGGAAGGAGGGATGGAACCAGACATATCTACTGTGAAAATGTTTGGGAAATCAAATGGGAACCACTGGCTTTAACAAAATAATCTGAAAACTCAGTATTCTTCAAAACCACCTACTAAGTCTACAGTGTGCTATATAGCAGTCTTAAAAGCAAGCTTGAACTTGAATAGTTCTACTTCAACTGGTGGTTATTGGACATTTCCTTGGTCATATATTTTGTGGATCATTATAGCATATAACTTTATATAGCTTTTAAAAATCACACAATTTTTAATATTTTGTTCTAATCATCATAATTAAACTTAGGTTTGAATCTTAGATTGACCATTTGCTAATTCTTTGACTTTTGTAAGAGACTTAATTTTCCTAATCATAGTTTCATAATTGGTAAAATAATTGCACTAGGCATATATTGAGTATGCAAAGTTTTTAACATAGTAACTGGATCTAAAAATATATTGTTATAATTATTTACACGAAATGGCTACAATTACTTTGGCCAGTAAAAAGCAGAAATATTTTTTCCCTCAGTCTTATAGAATCATTTTTCTATTTGCACTAACATATTTCCAAGTTGTTATTGTATCCATCAAAATGTGGCATTTATATCTTCACAGTTTTATTTATTGCCAAAAGACTAGTGAAGTAAATATGTGGTATCGGTATTATTCAGCTTACAGCTTGGATGCAGTATATTTCTAATAAATTTGTAGAAAAGGGTAAAATCTATTGCCAATTTCCTTGCTGTAAACAATTGTTATATACTATATAGCTTATATGGGCCAATTAACATAAAAATGATGATTGGAGAACTAAGAAGTTATTCTGAATTTCTACAAATCTACTTCTACTATATAAACTACTCAATGAGTTGATTCTTCTCACAAATCAATCTACATTTAAAAAATATAAATATTATTTTCTAGATTCAATACTTTAATCAAAGTGCAGACGCATTTACTACTATAATATAGATGCGAGCAACTGTATCTTGATTATTTATATGTTCCATAAGTGTTGTTTTCCTAACGTTTATGTTACAAAACTCCCAACCTAATTTACCTTGAGTTTTTAATATTCCTTTTCTTCTTAAAAAATAATGAAGGAGTTTTTTAAAAAATACTTTCATCATTTCTATCTTCATTTGTAGAATTAGTTTTAAGCATCTAAAATATATTTTTAAAATTGTGGCAAGGTGCCAAGAAATAAAAAGACATAAATTATCAAACTTAATAAGTGCTGAATCTTTTTTACTGTTTTTTATTAATACAATAGTGTTCATAAGTGACAAAAAAGATGAGAACATTATACTAACACACAAAAGCAAAACCAATAAAAAATTTGAGGGGAGAATCCCACATGGATTATATACTATTATCCTACTTATAAAACTAAGAAAAGTAAACAAGCAATTTTGAAGGATATAGGATCAATATGTTGAAGTATCTCTTTTGCTTTTGAAATAGTAAAAGAGGCAAAGAAAAAAATAAAAACATCAAATTTATTTATTGGTACAAAAGGCCTCCAGCCAAAACGTTTTTTATTCCAATTGCTCTCATAATCAAAGTTATAACCTTTTTCTTAAATAAGTTTCACAGATATTTGTCCTTTCAGAATTCTATACTTTTGTTATTTAGGGCAAAAATTTGTTTTTATTTTTGATTTGAAGCAATATTTAGAACACATTTATGAAACTATAAACTAAAGAGATTTAAATGCAATAATATGTGTTTATCAGGAAGATAATCACATTAAATAGCTAAATCACTAGGCTAAACAACTTTACTCATAGTTAAAATAAAAAGGTATATAAGCTTCATTATAAGCAAAAAAAGAATCATTAAACAAATTGGTCATGCAAACTAAAATGTTAAACCTACTTTGTAGGCTTATTAGAATTTTGATTGCCCTAATTGTCATCCTTATAGAAAATCTAAAATTTACTCTCATATAATAGAGGATATATCCATTCATCTAATTCTTTTTACTGAATTTGTTAATCAATTAAATTACCTTACAGGGAAGCATCTACCTACCCCGCCTATGTGTGATCCGGGCTTTGCTGTAAGCTTTTTTTCAGGGTTTACCAGATGTTTGGTTATAAAAAAAATCAACTGATTTTAGTGTAAAAACTGTGAGTCCATTCTCTAGGCATTACATTTAGTCAGAGAATAAGCACACCATTTCTATTTTCTAAACGCTTATATCATCAGTCTCATCTCAGGAACAACCACCTGAAATTGATTTCAATAAACTGGATCTACACGTTGAGGCAAAGTATAGAAGTTTAGTTTGCTTCAAAACAAGCCAAGCTCCTAATTTCTTGGCAACTTTTACTACTAAATGTGCCATGAGCTCATCGTTAACAATGAAGGCAGTCCAGTATCTCAGCTTGGCATTGCCAACATGAGGGGCATCAGGTTTCCACACTGTCTCACACTTTATAGAGTAAACTTGATGCCTCAGTGAACCAAGGACCTTACATCGCTTAAGTACTTCCTTAGTAACAAGCAAAATGTTAGTAACTCTATGGGTTCAGTAAAATTTAGTATCCTGCAAACATAAATTATTAATTTGCAGAAACCACACACACACACACACACACACACACACACACACAATCATGAGTTTCCACATGTTTCCTACAGATAGGTAAGATATTTTGTACTTTTACATTTTCTATTTATTCTATCCGTTCTTTTGCTATTGCTGTGGATATAATGTGATTTCATATGTTTTCTATACTTAATATTCCAAACAGCCTAAGGGAAATATTTTTACATTAACTATATACAGAATAATATATAAAGATCACCTAAAATTAATATTTAGAAAACCTAAGCTAATATTTAAGAATTGTGACAGAGAAGAGCAGATATTAAAACAAATATTAGAGCAGTAATAAGTAAAATAGCATAGAGTTTGTACAAATAAAAATTATCAATGAAAGAAAATAGCTTTTCTTTTAATGGAATGTATATATACAACGGTAATATGTAATAAAGAAATGTCATAAAGCAAAGTATTATAAAATGAATGAATTCCAGTAAATTATGCTGTGAAAATTGGCTAAAGGAAAAGAAAAATCACAGTGACTTCTTCACCCTGTGTCATGATAAATTTGACTAGCTCAGCCTTTACTCACCTTTCTTAGGTTTCACAGAACTCATGTAATAGATGCCATTTTACTATAGCATTTTTTATTTTACAGTACAGGATACCTATATATTAATTATGTCTGAAAAACTAGAAGTATATTTCTTGTGGGCAGGCCCCATGTGTTATAATAGATAATTCCAAGGTATCTAGTATAATGTCGAGCCCATAGTGTTATTAAATATATGCCTGATTTTTTTGCATTGAGATTACCTAACCAAACAATCTAAGCACTATTGCAAAGCAAAGTTTCTTGCAACTGATATAAAAGAGTTTGAGCATATTATAAAAATAATTAATAAAAACTATAGAATACCTATAAAAACATCCAGTATAAGGAATCTGATATTCCTCAGACTACCACCAAACAGTCTTTGTAGGAAGATACTAATAGAAAGAAAACAAGAGTTATCAGCCTTCTGCATTGGCATTTTATTTGTTTTTGTTTCATGATATGTTGTATTTTTATCTTTTTTAAAAATTTCTAGGTCCTCTTTAGAATGAAGCATATAGTTTTTTATCAGAAGTCTTCCTTGTGTTAATTTCTCCATCTAGGTTTGTTTGCATGCCATATCAAACTTTTTGGCTTTGAATTTGTGCTTTGTAGGTTTTTATCTTTGTAGATTAGGCTGATTTTTCTCTATCTCAATGCATGTGCCTTTAAATTTATCATGAATGTACATATGTATATTTAGAATGAACAAACTAACCAGAGAAGTTATACATGCAGGAAGACAGAGATCAGAACTGCAGTATATAAAAGCAACAAAAAATAACTATTAATATTTACTGCAGGTGCAGTACATTTAAATTCAGGTGTACAGAACTGTAACTTAATTTTGCTGTAACTAACTCTACCTACTTTGAGCCCCAACCCTGCTTAACCTCTAGCAAATGTTTGCTTTTGTCCCCCCAGTAAAACTTCTGGTGAATGAGTATAGGACAAAAGGGCAAAGGGAAGGCAAGGAGAGGAGGTTTGTGGAGTGTTCAAGCTTTCCGAGGCAAGAGAGCATCTTTCTCAGATGGTCGTCCACACAGCTTACCACCAAGATGTTTTTGCTTCCTGCATTCCCTGCCTGCCCTATATGTGCCAAACTTAGGGGTTCTGAAGTCCAGTCTATATTTTACAATATGCCAGAGAACCCAAGAAGTCTGTGGCAGGCTATCTATTGTCACACTTCAAAATCACAAAGCCATTTCTACTCTTTGGTGTTTCCACCTCCTCAGTGTGCAGGGCTGCCCCTGGGGAGACCCATGTGATATTTTATTTTTATTGCCTGCTATTTGTTTCTCTTCACACAAACCCCAGATTCTTCTAGTCTGGAAAAAGTGTGTTTAATAAAGTAGGAAAACATTTCTCCCTACAATATTTTTCAAAGTTATTTCTCCCTAATCTCTGTTTCTCCAAAACCAAAACTAATGTGGCAAGTTCACAGCCAATGGGGAAAAAAAATTACCCCCCAAATTTTCAGCATATGACACATAATGTGTTTTATTACATGGTTTCATTAAAAGAAAAAAGTTTCAATTAGTTGCCAATACTTTAAAATTTGGGTTTCTAGCTTTTCCTAAAAATTTTAGGAAATTCCTAAAAATTGGGATTCAAAACACTGCCTTCTCTGCGTCTAAAAAAATAGTGCTGAGTTAGTGCTACTCAGCTAAGAAGAAACTCATGTTCTCTACTTTGTGACAGTTCTTACTGCTCCTGAGAACTGAGGAACGTTTTTGCCTTTCATCAGTGATCTTTCTCTTCTGTTTCTCAGCCACTTTACTCCTCACTGGACCTGCCTTGACCCCTATATGTATTTGATTTTGCATCTACGGAAAAAGTCTTAAGTTTTTGAAAACAAATACAAAGATTCTAGCAGGTTTTTTTCCCCCCTATCTTGTACCTATATCCCTTCTTGCGGGAAATGAGCACAAACCAATTAGCTGCTTCTCAGGGACCAAGGAAAAGAAGGTATATCTGGAGGAAAGTCATAGATCGATATCTCAAAAATATTTCATCACTGAGTTGCCAAATTATTTTATGCATTATTATAATCATAATATAAACTTTAAAGCCATTAATTCTGCATAAAGCCTCCAAATGTAACAGAGTTTATCAAACCCATCAATATGTTTAGTTAATTAGATTTACAGATGGTTTTAAAGAGCCATCCATGAAACTCAACACCTTTAGAAATTTAATTTTAAAGAAGACTCAAATATAATTAATTCAAAGTAAAGCCAAATGACTTAAAACATGAACGTAAAATTTGAAACTGACAACTTACTGTTTGATAGAAAGGCTTTCACAAGAGATGGCTAGTGTGGCGTTCCAACTATTGTGTCATGCTAGTTAAAGCTGCATTAAAATAGAACCAGAAATGTTTGTCTTTCAAAGGACCAGATCTAGTCTGTAAAAAGTTGATTTCCTTGCAGGTGGATACCATAAACACGCTGAGCTTATGCTAATGCCTCACATAATGCTGTATGCAGAGTAAGACCTTGATATAATTGGGGAAAAAATGACCACATGCTGAATGAAGGAAACAAACAGGGACACATTAAGAGCCCTTCATTTTTTATAATAAATAGCATATGACACATATACTAAATAAAAACATGTGCTTTACACGTCTATAGAAACAGTATTCATATTATTCAGACATAAAATAGAAATTCTTAGACTTATAAAGAGGTTCACATACATTTACTAGCAGGTGATGGATTTCTAAATGTGTTTCCAGACTGAGTCGTGCTTCCTCATCCGTCTCTGCCTGAGACAGCCTGCTTAATGGAGAGTTGGTTTGTGTCCTATTCTTATTTCATGTCTTTCTTCTACGTATTGATAGTCCAACTGTACACATAAAGAAATTGAGTCCAAGTTGTTGAGAGCATGATCCCAAACTCAAAGTAAGTAGCAGAACTAGAAATTGGAGAATTGTCCATGAGACTGTGCTCTGTGTTAGACAATCACATGATTTGAATTCGAAGTGCAGTATTTCTGATGTGTGCATTTTTGTGCCTCACCTGTTCTTTATATTCATGTGTCACAGAATAGAAATGTTTTCTTCTTCAACATCTGCCTCTCTTTCTTTATTCTTAAAGATAAGGAGATCCCTGTTTTGATAATATAAGACAGAGATTTGTGTGTGTGTGTGTGTAAGATAGAGGCTTCCTCTGTCACCCCTGGTAGAGTGCAGTAGCATCATCATAGGTCACTGCAAACTCAAACTGCGGAGCTCAAGCAATCTTCCTGCCTCAGCCTCCCAAGTATCTGGGACTACAGGCATGTGCCACCATGCCCAGCTGATTTTTCTATTTTTAGTAGAGACCGGGTCTTGCTCTTGCTCAGGCTGGTCTCCAACTCCTGAGCTCAAAACAATCTTCCTGCTTTGGCCTCCCAGAGTGCTAAGATTACAGGCGTGAGCCAAGGACTTTTAAAACAAAGCAATCTATCAAATTATACTTAGGAAGAAGTGGGTAGACTATGATTTCTGACCTAGCTTATCTCTTTCATTTTATTAATGAGGAAACTAAGTCCCGGAAAGGGTATATGCTAATTCAATTCAATTTACTATTGTTTGTTTATAGCTCTTTCATATGTTATTTTAGACAGTTCATAGAAAAGGCAAATATGGCAATTTAGACAAAATACAAAGAAAAGTGGGGAACTTGGGATTAAATAAATAAATGAAGCAACATGACTGAAGCATTGATTAAAACATCATACTGTATTAGAAGAAATGCAGGTGGATAGATGATTATAATAGTGTGTGATAAATGTAATAAAAATATGTATAAGATGAAGTATTATAGTAAATATGAAGAAATGTTTAATTCTGTTTGGGGGAGTCAGGAAGTCTTTACAAGGAAGTGAACATGAGTAGTTATTAGAATGTCACAGTGTGATTTTCTCATGGGTCTCTAACACACGTAAAATAAGCATGTGTTAAAAATTGTATTCAAGTTATTAAACAATGAGGAAGCCAGTAAAATGGTCAAGCTATCTTCAAGGGTAGTTTAAAGTTAGGGTTCTATATAGGCCATCAGAAAAGGCACTTTTATTTTTTTTTAAATATCAGAATATGATTATGAGTGCAGATACAAAGTTAGATTAAAGATTATTTTCAGAATGGTGGTGTGAAAAAATCTACACACTCACTTGCTCCCCCACAAAACCATTTCAGCTTGTAAAAATTATTTTTTTAAAACATGAACTATTTAAATTCTCTGAAATTGTCCGAAGCATACAGCATGTAAAGAAACATTCAAGCAAGAAAATCTAAATCTCTGTAAGAACAGTAAAAATCTGCGGTAGAGTCATTATCCTCTCTCTTCCCCAACCCCCTCTCCACACACAGCTGGGTATGATGGAAGCTCTATTCTGGACAGGTGACACCAAGCCAACAGGGTTTCCTCTGCCCTCAGCTTCTAGTCGGGGGCTACTGTATCTCCCTGGGAGAGGCAAGCTACCAATATTTCTCATAAGTGCATCTCCCCACCTCTCTGCAGCTTGGCATTGCAGCAGCTGAATTTTAGGTAGGTGGAGCCAAGGGATTAGGGTCTCTCCTCACCTTCTCAGGCCTTACTCATAGATGGAGGTTTGATGCCAGCAGTGGCAGGCAGAGTGTATCAAGCCCCAACCTCCTTCACCCAACTAGTTTGTAAAACAGAGGTTCCACACCAGAAAAAGCAAGTCAAAAGGACCAGAGGCTACTCTCCCTGTCCAGTACCCTGTGCATAAATCAGGTGTGTTATTCCAAGTGCCTCACTGTCCTTGCCTGCAGCTCCAGACCCATCACTCAGAGCTTATACACAAGAGAAAAGGCAGGCCACAGGAACAGAGAGATCCAAAGATCTCCCCAAAGGAAATGACTTTATTTAGAACAGAGCATAGGAAAGTACATAACTAAAGGCCCTCTAGAAATCAATTGAGCTTTTAAGAGAAGATAGCTCCGTGAGAACAAGCAAAACTATAATTCAGCTAGTTTACCAAAGAGACATAGGGATATAAACAGCCAATAAAATCTTCATGGGGTCAGAAAAAAACTCAAAAACTGGCCTTAAAAACTTTCTCTACAAAAGCGTTCTTATTTAATTGAATCAGATTGTGGAGCAAATTTTACTTCAGACCATTGTTGAAGACAATAGAGTAATCAGCTGGAAATTAGCCTTCCAGCAGAGCATGATACGAACAGAGGCAGGCAACTGAGCAGAGAGATCAAGTAGAGAGACAGTCAAAGAAAGCCCTGCTAATACCGCTGTCATCCCAGGGCACTCAGTGCATGCCCAAGGCAGCACCCTCAGCAGTGACATCAGATGCTTCACATTGTGGGGGAAATAGATTTCACTAAATTAGTTTAGCCAAGTTACTAAACAGATAAATCAAAAAGCAGCAACAAGTTCCAAAGAAGGGAAGGAATTAGTACCCAGAGTTGCTACAACATATGTTCTAAAATGCCTCAGTTTTTAACAACAAAAAAAATGTGAGACATGCAAGGAAGCAGGAGCATGACTCGTATCAGGAGGCGGGAAGCAGTGAGAAGCCCCGAACGTTGGATTTAACAATCAAAAACCTCAGCACACGCTGGGTGCGGTGGCTCACGCCTGTAATCCTAGCACTCTGGGAGGCCGAGGCGGGTGGATTGCTCAAGGTCATGAGTTTGAAACCAGCCTGAGCAAGAGCGAGACCCTGTCTCTACTAAAAATAGAAAGAAATTAATTGGCCAACTAAAAATATATAGAAAAAATTACCCGGGCGTGGTGGCACATGCCTGTAGTCCCAGCTGTTTGGGAGGCTGAGGCAGGAGGATCGCTTGAGCCCAGGGGTTTGAGGTTGCTGTGAGCTAGGCTGACGCCACGGCACTCTAGCCCGGGCAACACAGTAAGACTCTGTCTCAAAAACAAAACAAAACAAAAAAACCTCAGCACACCCACTATAAACATGTTCATGCTTTAAGAAGTAAAGGAAGGTGTGATAATAATAGATACAAAGTTAATGTTCTTGATGGCAATAAAGTATAACCTTTGGATTTTAGTTTCACCAGATAGAGATCATTTGCATTTTTATTGGGTGGAAATAAGTCAATTCCTAAATTCAGAGAGTCAGGGCCATTGATTATTAGGAAATAGCAGTGAAACAATGGCATAGTGTTCTAGAAAAAAAAAACTAATCATTCAGTTACTCTAATAAACAATTCTTCAGCATGATATTGAAAGTACTTCTTTGCCTTATTTTAAAGTTTTGGATAATTTATCTTAACAAGAAGTATGTCCGCATATGGACTAGGAAGAGAAACATATTCAAGACAGAGGAAAAACAAGGAATAGAAAATAGCAATGTGTTTGGAGAACAAGGAATTCACTAATGACTGTGTATAAATTATTAGACACAGAAGAGGAAGTTGGATAGTCAGTATCAAAAAGCTACTTGCAAAATAAATTTTTAAAAATCCACTTGTGTGCCTGGCTAAGTAAGAAGTTTGCACTTTTATGCTAGTATTAACCTGTACCATTTAGAGATTTTAAATAAGGATGAACATAGTTTTAGAAAGAACAGTAAGAGAAAGGTAGCTTGAAGGGGAACAGACTGCAAACACTAATCTTGCATAGCTGTTTAGATCCATGCTTCTCTAGATTTAATGTGCATACAAATCACTTTAGGCAACTTGTCAAAATTCAGGTTTATATTTAGTAGTTTTGAGACGGAACCTGAGATTTTGAATTTCTAAAGAGCTCTCAGGTAATGACAATGCTGCTGGTCTGTGGACTACACATTGGGTAATAAAAATCAAGATCAGCACTAATAGAAATATAATGCAACCCATATATCTAATTTTATTTTTTTAGAAGTCATGTTCAAAAGAAGTAAAAATAAACCATTGAAATTAATATTAAAATAGATTTTATCTAACCCAATATATTTTAAAAGTTATCATTTCAACATGTCATCAATTAAAATATGATTGATATTCAGATATTTTGCATTCTTTTGTTCATACTCAGTGTTAGATATCCAGTGTGTCTTTTATACTTGCACTGCATTTTGATTCATACTTTAAGCTTTAATTGGGAATAGTCAATCTGCATTTAGATTTGGCAAAACTTATAGTTGGAAAAGTTTTACATACTCAAGTTTATCCAAATGTACTCAAAATTTCTCCTATAACTGAGTCAAACTTCATGTTTTATAATTTAAATTGATTAAAATTAAACAAAATTAAATATTCAGCTTCTCAGTTGTACTAGGTATATTATAAGTGCTCAAGAACAAACTAAAGACCATGGCTATCACGTTGGAGAGTGCAGGTCTATAGAAATGACATCAGAACATGAGAATAGAATAGTGCTGTGCTGTAGCACTTAAGTGGTACTTTAAGGTAAAGAAGTGCAAGAAGAAATTTTAAAAAGTACTCAAAAAAGTAGTGAAAGAAAAACAAGAGACAGTCCTCCTTTATTCTTATAGCTCAAGAGAATGAATTGCATGCATCCTTACCAATTCTGTATTCAGTGATGTTACACTGCCAGCTTGAATTTGATCATGCTAGGTGTATTGACAACATAGATATTAGCAAATGCTTCTCTCCTCCCCAAAAGCCCATTGTTAAACATTTGCCAGCACATGATTAAAGATATTTTAGAGCTTAAATTGGTTTATTTCCATTTTAAAAAACTTTAATAGCTTTCCATATGAATAAAATCCTATAATGTACATAATCAAGCTTCAGTATATCTTTCCAGAACCATCTACATTATGATATTAGGTTACTCTGTTCTTCCTTCAAACTTGTTTCAACTTATAATTATTTTTCCTTGTTGGACGTTTTCCCCACAAATTTGTGAATTTCATCCCATTACATATCATTTGCTCAAAAGTTCATTTGTCAGAAAAGCCACCAGGAACCAGTTCTTCCTTGACCATTAGTAATTAACCATCTGCAATTTGCTTTATTTTTCTTCCTAGAATTAAACAGAACTTGCAATTTTATCTTTTTTAAACAGTGCTCATTTCTTGTCTGTCTCTAAAGATGTAAGCTCCTTGAGAATTTTATTCATATAGTTTTGCTGCCTTTCGCTCTACATGATAGAGCAGTGCATGATACCAATTTGATGCGTGTGGGAATGATTGAATGAGTGAATGAATTTCAGTGGGACCCATAATGCGTGGATTTGGTGAATGACTGGCTCTAGGGGATAAGAGAACAGGTAGACCCAAGAGGTCTCTGAGTTTCCCAGCTTAGATGACTAGGAAGGCATGCAGTAGATAACACAATAAATGCAAGGGAAGAACACATGTGGAGATGAGTACTGCAAGTTCCGCGTTGACCATGTTGATCATAAATGCCTGCGGAAACTTCAGTTAGAGAAGTCCAAAAGAGCATTCAATATATATGCGCTCATTAGAGATTTGATAACTATGCTTAAAGGTAGCACTTAAAATCATTTAAGATCACTTAGAACTTAAGATCATTTAGATCACTTCTCCTTTTTTTACTTAGGTGATAAAAGGAGAAGACAAAAAAGTTAAGTGTGGAATTCTGGAGAACACTAAAATTAAGGTGACAATTAGAGGTGAAAAAGTCAGAAAATAAAGAAAGAAAATAGCAAAATAAGTAGTACAGAAATCAGGAAACAGCCTTCATTTATACTTACAACAAAAAATGAATGCCATTTTTTTCTTATGACAAAAAAATATCAGGCATTGTGTCAAAATACTGGTCATTCAAGCAGGAATAAGGTATGATTCCTGACAGATCTCAGAAGAAAAGAACACATGGCAGAAAATACCCATAATTAGTCTTAATGGTGTACTAGTTTAGTAATGGTTTAGAATACAGGGTAAAGCTGGATGTGAATCATTCTGACTCAACTCTCTCCCATAGTCATTCACAGTTCTTCTCATGTACACCAACGTGTAAGTCCTGAGTGCAGGGAAGGAGAAGCCTAAGTGATAAAGTCATTGAATCTGGGTCCCCAAATATTTCTGTGAGATAGTTCTCTGAAAACTCAATGCTAGAAAATCAGTGTCACATCAATATAGGCCTTAAGAACAACGAGTGATTGCTATACAAAGCAAAATGATTCCTCAGGGCAACAAGGTCCAAACTTTACCAGCACTCTTAATTAGACAATCTAAGAGTAACTGCAGCAGAAATTAAGGAGTCCCACAAGACCTAGCAGAGGGGTGTCAGAGCCATGACAGGAAGCAGGGTAATGTGAAATATGGTCCTCAGGTAACTTTGTGTCTCGGGAACTATGCTGAGGCCTTGCCTCTTGGCAAGTGGGTTCTATTCATCTATGCAACTTAGGACCAGCTCAAGCTGTTAGAATGATTTTTCCAGGTCCACACATTTTGTGAGAGTTAAAGTAGATAGTTAGGTGATATCACAATATTTTTAACATCTGGAAATAATTTTTAAAATAACAGTTTTTACATATCTGTTAGAAATAATTGCTCTAAAGTGTGGAGTCCTATCTATTTGTGCGCAGACACCCTTATCAGTCTGATTTGCACTAAGCTGTCTACTTGTTGGCTCTACAATAAGATTGTTAGTCATTCTATTCTCTTATAAGTTTCTTATGTATTATACCTATTAGTTTTTATAACTTCAGTATCTGCAAATAGTAGGTGCTTGATGTATAGTTTTTGAATTGTTAAAAAAAACTTTTACTCTGTGCATACCTGTGGAGAACTAGCCAAGAGTGTCCAAAGTGGAATACTACCATTGACCCATTGAGAAACATCCCACCAAGAGGTTGGAGCTGATACAAATTCCAACTGAAATTATATTTTTCAACTGAAAATGTAAGCAGCTGAAATAAAAAGCAATTCAGAATAAGTGAGTATTGCCCTTAACTTGAATCACTAAGCTAATTTTTACTTTTTTAATGTCTACATATGTGCCTGCTCTAGGGAGTATTCTGGTTATTATAAAAAAAAGTCTGTCAGCTAAAGCAGAGATCAAAATACACATTGTAACACATAGAAACATTATGTGAATTTGTGTCACTCCCTGGAGAACTTTAGGTTCATAAAAAGCAATGAATGGATTACATGAAGACATAAATATGCTCCTGCATTTTCATCTGTGACAGATATACTCTTATTGCAATGCGGTCTTTAAAACCGCACCACCTTGGGCTATGAGCTCATCAGAGCTCTCAAGCTCAGCAGGTCAAATCTGGTTAATGTTTGGAAGAGTGACCTCCAAGGAAAATCCAGGTGCAAGAGGATATAATGCTAGTAATTCAATAGATGACATGGTTCCCTTTAAGTCACTAATAAGCAATTCCCCCTCAAGGCCATTATCAGACCCCATGCTACTGGAGGTTTCTTCATACAGATTTAATATATGTGGACATTTCAGATCTCATGAATTTTTTCCATGATAATTATTCTGTATTGAATACTTTTTTCAAAGTTTCAGAAAGATACATATAAAACATTAGTACAAATTACCGTCTCAACCACTTTAAGTGTACAGTTCAGTAATATTATGTTTATTAGTATTTTTGCCACCTATCACCACCATCCATCTCTAGAACTCTTTTCATCTAGCAAAACTAAAACTCTGTACCCATTAAACAATAACTTCCCTTTCACTGTTCCCCTAGTCTGGGGCGTCCACCATTTTACTTTTTGTCTCTATGATTCTGATTACTCTAAGTATGTGATATAAGTGGAATCATACAGTATTTGTCTTTTTGTGAATGGCTTATTTCACTTGGCATAGGGTCCTCAAGCTTCATCCATGCTGTAACAAGTGTTAAAATTTCTTTTTTATTCCAAGCCAAACAGTATTCCATTGCATGTACATGTCACAATTTGCTTATCCATTCATCCATTGGTGAACAATTGGATAGCCTTCACATTTTAGCTATTGTGAATAATGCTGCTATGAACATAGGTTTACAAATATCTCTTTGACACCACTTTCAATTCTTTTGGCTATTTATGCAGAAGCATAATTTCTGGGTCATAAGGTAATTATATTTTTAAGGTTTTGAGGAACTGCGACATAGCTTTCTACAGCAGCTGCACCATTTTATATTCCCAAAAGAAGGTACAAGGGTTTCGATTTCTCCATATACTCATCAAACTTATTTTCTATATTTTTTTATGTTTGCTTATTTGTTTTATAGTATCCATCACAATGGGTGTGAAGTAGTATTTCACTATGTTTTGATTTGCATTTTCCTAGTAATTGGTAATATTGAGCATCTTTTCATGTGCTTATTGGCCATTTGACATCTTTGGAGAAATGTGTATTCAAGTGTTTTGCTTATTTTTAAATCATGTTGTTTGTTTTTTTATTGTTGAGTTTTAGAGCTCTCTTTATATTCTAGATATTAACCACGTAGGCGATCTGTGATGTGCAAATATTTTATCCCATTCTTTAGGTTGTTTTTTTCACTGCTAATAATGTCCTTTGATGCACAGAAGTTTTTGATTTTCATGAAGTCCAATTTGTCTATTTTTTTTCTTTTGTTACCTGTTCTTTTGCCGTCATAGCTAAGAAAACATTTCCAAATCCAATGTCATGAAGGTTTTACCTTTAGTTTTCTTCTAAGAGTTTTATAGTTTGGGGCCTTATGTTTACAGTTTTGATTCATTTGAGTTAATTTTTGTATGTGGTGTTAGGTAAAGGTCCAATTTCATTCATTGGAATGTACATATACAGTTTTCCCAGTACCTGTATTGCAAAGACTGTCCTTTCCCCATTGGATAATCTTGGCACCCTTGTTACAAATCACTTGACCATTTATGCAAATGTTTCTTTCTGGGATTTCTATCCTATTCCGTTGGTCTATATGTCTCGTCTTTATAGCAGTAACAGAGTGTTTTGATGACTGTGGCTTTATAATAAGTTTTGAAATCAGAAGTGTTAGTCCTCCAAGTTTGTTCTTCTTTTTCAAGACTGTTTGGCTATTCAGGGTCCCTTGAGATTCCATGTGAATTTTGGGATGTATTTTTCTATTTCTATAAAAGTGACATTGGGAATTTGATAAATATTGCACTGAATTTGTAGATTGCTTCAGGTAGTATTGACATCTTAATAATATAAAGTCTTCCAATCTATGGACATTGGATATCTTTACATTTATTTATGTATTCTTTAATTACTTTCAGTAGTGTTTTATAGTTTTCACTGTACAAGTGTTTCACCTTCTTGGTTAATTCATAAGTATTTTCTTCTTTTTGATGCTGTTATGAATAGAGTTGTTTTCTTAATTTCCTCTTCAGATTGTTCAATGTTAGTGTATAAAAATGTAACTAATTTTTGTGTGTTGACTTAGTATCCTGCTGCTTTGCTGAATTTGTTTATTAGTTCTGATCATTTTTTTTTTCTGGGGTGTGGAAACTTTAGTTTCTACACATGAGATTATATTATCTGCAAACATATAATTTTGCTTCTTCCTTTCCAATTTAAATGCCCATTATTTTTTTTTCTTGTCAAATTGCTCTGGTTAGACTTCTACTATTACGTTGAATAGAAGTGACAAAAGCAGGCATCCTTGCTTTATTCCTGATCCTAGAGGAAAAGCTTTTAGGTGAGTGTCATTGTTTTTTTGAACACTTGGGTTGCTTGCACATTTGAAGAGTTGAAAGGGCTTCAATTTCTCTACATCCTCTCCAACAGGGATTTTCATATATGGCTTTAATTTTGTTGAGGTAGTTTCTTTCTATTCCTAGTTTTTGATTGTTTTTATGATGCAAGGGGGCTAAATTTTGTCAAATGTTTTATTTTGTATCAACTGAGATGATAATGTGGTTTTATTTCCTTCCTTCTGTTAAGGTAATATATTACATTGATTGATTTTGATATGTTGAATCATACTTATATTCCAGGAAAAAATTCCTCTTGGTCATGGTGTATAAATCTTTCAATATGCTGTTGAATTTAGTTTGTTAGTATTTTTTAAAGGACTTATTCATTAATCTTCACAAGGGATTGGCCCGTAGTTTTCTTTCCTTGTAGTATCTTTGTCTTGCTTTGGTATCAGAATAATACTGGCCTCATGAAATGAGTTAGGAAGTGTTCCTGATCTTTTTTTCTATTTATTTTTTTTTGGGGGGGGAGTTTGAAAAGCATTGGTGATAGTTATTCTTTAAATATTTGGTAGACTTCACCATTGAATATGTCAGGTCCAGGGCTTTTTTTTGTCAGGAGATTTTTTATTACCGATTTAATCTTCTTACTATTAATACTTATAGGTCTATTCAGATTTTCTTTTCTTCATGGTTTAGTCTTGGTAGGTTTTTATGTTTTTAGAAATTTGCCTATTTCATGTTAGCATACAATTGCTCATAGTACTCTCTTATAATCATTTTTATTTCTGTGTAATTGGTAGTATATCCCCACTTTCATTTCTGATTTTAGTAATTTGAGGCTTCCCTTTTTTTCTCTTAGTCTATCTAGCTAAAGGTTTGTGTGAATTTTGTTGATCTTCTGAAAGAACCAAACCCAGTATAACCAAGTGATGAAGGCTGATTATTTGTGATAGATAATTTTATGTGTCAACTTGACTAGGCCACAGGGTGCCCAGATATCTGATTAAACATTATTCTAGGTATGCCTCTGAGAATGTTTTTGCATGAGGTAAACATTTGAATTGGTAGACTGAGTAAAGCAAATTGCCCTCCCCAATATAGGTTGGCCTCATCCAATCCATTGAAGGCCTAAATAAAACAAAAAAGCTGAGTAAAGGACAGTTCACTCTCTGCCTTAAATGTCTTCAAGTTGGAACATCGATTTTTCTCCTGCCTTTAAACTTAGATCGAAATTTTACTATCATCTCTCCTGCTTGTTAGGTCTTTAGAAATACGTCATCAATTCTCCTAGGTGTCTCTAGCTTTCTAGCTGAAAATCTTGGGTCTTCTCAGGCTCCATAATCACATGATCCAATTTCGTATCATAAATCTCTTCTTATACATATAATCTGTTGGTTTTGTTTCTTTGGGGAACCCTAATACACATAGTATATCTATTAATATTCTAGCATGCCCATTTCTATCAGCTCTTTTCTTCCTCTTATCCATATCTATTTCAGGAGTTCTGACATTTCTACTTTATTTAATGGGAGCCATTACTTTCTGCAAATTTCCAAAAGCTGTCTTAGCAGCATGTTAGCACCTTCTCCCACAGTCATTGCCAGGGAGATAAATGCTATATCCTAGGAGAGAATCCTCTAAGAAAAATGTTCCTTTATCAAACCTTATGTTCTACCTCATCAATCCTGCAACCTTAAAATCTGTTCTCATTCATAGTCCCCTGGCTTTGCCTATGAATGTCGGCCAAGCTGGACAGTTCTTTAGGGGACAGTTCCTTTCCTCTCTTAGCAGGTTCATCACCTCTTTCACCTGTTTATGCTGCAACTTGACCTACTTGGTTTTTTAGATTAGGTTTCCAGGGAAATAGATTCTGAAACAGATTTTCATGCAGAACCTTTATCCAGGGTATTACTGATATCAACAATTCTGGAAGAGCTAAAGAAGAAATTTACATATAGTCACCAAAAAAGGGAGGTCTCAGCCAATCTCATAAATGTCCGTTTAGAGTCATGCTCCTAAAGCAAGTAAGTTAGACCTTCACATTCCTGTATCTCCAAGTCCAGGGATTGGCAAACTTTGTAAGCACCAGAGAGAATTACAGGTTTTGTGGATTACATTCATTTTCTGTCAAATATTCTCTCCCTCTTCCTCCTCTTCTTCCTCATTCTCCTTTTATTACAACCATTTAAAAAATAAAAATCATTTTAATCTTAAAAATTTTGCCCATTTTATTTTCTGTGGTTTTATTCTGAAAAGTTTTCTAGGTATTTCAGATGCAAAACTGGCATCAGATATGTGTTTTGAAAATATCTTTTTCCAGTCTGTGGCTCGTTCCCCTTTACCCAACAGCAACTTTAAAAGGAGAACTTTTTAAAAATTAATAAAGATCAATTTTTATATATTTTTTCTTTTGTGGTTTATGCTTGTTTTTGTCCTATCTAAAAAATTCTTGCCTAATACAAAATCAGAAAAAAAATTGTCCATTTATTTTTACTTCTGAAGTTTTATAGATATAGCTCACGCCTGTAATCCTAGCACTCGCCTCGTTGATGGCTCACGTTGAATTAATTTTTATATATTAACATCTAATTCTTTGAGTGTTATTCGTTGAAAAGACTAGCCTTTCACTGCTGAATTACACTGAAGCCTTTGCAAAATAAATGTGTGGTTCTATTGCTAGACAATTTTTTCTATTTCATCGATCTGTTACATATGTCTACCCTTGTATATTGATTACTGCCACTTTTAACCATATAAGTTTGGAGCATTTGTATGTATGGCATTTCAAGGATAGCATAGATGCTGACGGTAAGATACAGTATTTTTATTTTAAAGAGACATGTTATAGAATTTATTTCTTTTGTGATATTATCAGATAAAAATAAAGCAATAACATGTATTTAATAAAGGTCGCAGGCTCATATACATTTTCAGTCATAGTTTAAAATTAAAGTAACAAGGAAAGTTAGATATACAAATAATTGCAAAACAAGGATTTTTAAGCATGAACCTCAGTATTATTCACAAATTTGTCTTGACTGGATCAGAATGACAATGATGCTTATCAATGCTTTGTTTCATTTATTCCTCAAGTATTTATTGAAATCTAGATATTCACTACATTGTATTTGAAGATAGAACTCTAAAGATTTGTTCTTGTTCTCAGGGTTTTCAGGGTGGTAAGGAAATGAACGCACATAATAAAACTTTGTGGTAAGTGGTAAGTATGTTATCTTTGCAGGGAATTCAGGAAAGCTACCCATGGAAAAGATGCCAGTGTTAAATTTTGGAGATTGAGTAGAATTTTCACTAATAAATCACTACGTTAAATTCTATTGAGTGAAGATGAAAGGTTGTGTGGGTTTTTTTGTCTTGTTTTTAGTTTGAATCCCCTGAATAGTTTATTTTTATGCTTGTCACTCACAGAGTACATATTGAGTGCAATGAGTAAGTCAAATGTTTTTCTCAATAATTGCCTAAGAATATAGTTTTCTTTTCTTTTTAAATGTGTGAAGACTTTCCCAACAGTTATTAATCTTCATTTTTAATGTGAGAAATGGAAGATTGATATCTACTCACCTTGAAGCCTAATGAATATTCAAACCAGGTACTATCTGGTTAATTATTTTATCAGAGGGTATTTCAGAAGCCCCAATATATGAATGCATTCTCCAATGTGGCTAACATTCTCTTGAGTAGTAATTTATACTTCGGTAAGTTTTGGCTGCCTTTGGATGACAATGATGATGATATAGTTCGAGGAAGCTATGATTAATCACAAACAATACATGCAGTAAACTACTAGAGAAGAACAGCGTAAGATAGAAAGGATTTCACGACTCCTCTCCTATTATACTGAGTCATACATACTATTTCTGTTTTCCCTCCTCGTCTATCACTGCCACTTGACAAATTATTTAAATGGTAGGAACTGGAGATAGTATTCAAAATCTAACACATTTGGTTGTTAAATTTAATTTTTATCATAGAGTAATTTTCAAAAAACAACCCAAGTGCCCATCAGTACATGAGGGGATTAATAAAATGTGGTATATGTATATCATGGAGTACTATTCAGCTATTAGAAACAATGGTGATATAGCACCTCTTGTATTTTCCTGAATAGAGCTGAAACCCATTCTACTAAGTAAAGTATCCCAAGAATGGAAAAATAAGCACCACATGTACTCACCTGCAAATTGGTTTCACTGATCAACACCTAAGTGCACATATAGGAATAACATTTATCGGGCACCGGGCAGATGGGAGGGGAGGGGAGGGAATGAGTATATACACACAGAACGAGTATGATGCACACCATCTGGGTTATAGACACACATGAAGCTCTGACTTGGGGGAGAGGGAGGACAAGGGCAACATACGTAACCTAAACGTTTGTACTCCCATAATATGCTGAAATAAAAAATAATTGCCACTGGCTTGACTGTGGAATCAAAGATATTTAGGTTATTTTTTTCTTTTTGCAAAACAGTTGTTAAATATAAGATTTAGGGGGAAAAGCTCTTTTGTTATTACTTTGTCCAAAAATTAATAATGGGTCCTCAAAAAGAATTTTTAATATTTAAAAAAAGGTGTTTAAAAATCTCCAACTTTTCTATCCAGAGTGCCAACCTGAGCAGATTCTGATGCTTATGAACTCCCAGCTCAAACTCCATACCAACAGGTATATAGGCAATCTGAACAGACATTGCTCAAAAGAAGATATGCAAATGACTAACAAATATATGATAAAATGCTCAACATCACTAATCATTAGGGAAATGTAAATCAAAACCACAGTGACATGCCATCTCATCCCAGTTAGGATGACTGTTACCAAAAAGACAAAAAATAAATGTTAGTGAGGATGCAGAGGAAAGGGAACTTTTACATACTGTTGGTGGGAGTCTAGACTAATACAGCCACTATGGAAAAGAGCATGAAAGTTCCTCAGAAAACAACAAATAGAACTACCATATGACCCGGCATCTCCCTACTAGGAATTTATACAAAGGAAAAGAAAGTATTATATTAAAGAGACATCGGCACTTCCCTGTTTATTGCAGCACTATTCACAATATCCAAGATAAGGAATCAACCTACGTGTCCGAGAACAGATGAATGGATAAAGAAAATGTGGTATATATGCACAATGGAGTACTATTTGGTCATAAACAAGATGGAAATTGTGTAATGGATGGAACTAGATGACATTATGTTAAGTGAAATAAGTGAGGAACAGAAAGTTAAATACCACATGTTCTCACTTATATATTAAAGCTAAAAAAGGTTGATCTCCATAGAAGTTAAGAGTAGAATAGAGAATACAAGAGGCTGCAAAGAGTAGGAGAAAGGGATGGATAGAGAGAGATGTGTTAAAGCATACAAAGTTACAGCTAGATAGGAGGAATAAGTTCTAATGTTCCATACCACTATAGGATGATTAGAGTTAACTATTACATATTAAATAGTTTTAGATATCTAGAAGGAGGATACTGAATGTTCTCAACACAAAGAAATGATAAATGTTTGAGATGATAGCTATGCTAATTACCTTGATCCGATCACTACATTATATGTATTGAAACATCATCATGTACCCCATGAATATGTACAATTATTACTTACCAGTTAAAACAAATAAGTAAAAATATTGAGAGGCAAGAAAAAAAATAAAGCACCAAATAGAAAAGAAAAAAAGGGAATACATTGGACAATTACCAGGCTTTAATGACTTACCATTACATTTAATAATTCACATGAATCACCAAAGGAGGCTAAATTTGGGAGGTGACCCTTGCAAAGATTCTTTTTCCAAAGTGTAAG
This sequence comes from Lepilemur ruficaudatus, assembly GCA_963574885.1. NCBI lineage: Eukaryota > Metazoa > Chordata > Mammalia > Primates > Lepilemuridae > Lepilemur > Lepilemur ruficaudatus. The sequence continues at coordinate 31,239 of CAUYRT010021312.1, read as the reverse complement.
ACTCAAAGAATACTATCCTAGAATAAGTATCTAGAATATACTTGAAACTCTTTAAGACTATTTTTAGCTTCTCAAGTGATTAAAAAAAATAGGTGGTTCTAGTGATTTCAGGTATGAAAAAAAGAAATAAAAACCACGAGTAAATATAATGATTATTTTTGGGTATATGTATGACTATCTAGCTGACTAATTGATTTTATATGACAGATGTCAAAATCTTTCTGCTAAGTTCTCCAAGTTAGCTGTTTTCTTTGCAAGAAAGTTTTCACTTTTTATAAATGTAAATGCATTTAAATTAGTTTGATACAAATCCTATAACATTTTGCATCCAAGCAGACATAGAATAATTTTACTTTTACATTTTGCTTTAGTTTATATTAGTTATTAGGGCTCCCAGGAGTACTAATTCTTTAGTAGTACATAATAATAAAAGAAATTATATATATGAAAATTTACCTACTGGTTATTATTAAAGTTTAATCAGTGATTATCTTTAGTTATATTATATATCTTTAGGTTATTATATATGCTGATGATACTAACCATTGTTACTTAATTTTACAGTTATTTCTCCTTTCTGTAAAGTTGTTCTTTCATATTACTTTATGTGATATATTTACATAATTTATGTATTATGAAGATATTTTAATGAATAATATAAAACAGAATTTAATACTTTATTATATATGCATATTTTCTAAGAAATCTATTAAATGAAAACTTTTAGTCTTATTGGAACTATAAAATTCCACAAAACTAAAAATTGACCCAAGATATCTTAGTCTTTGCAGAGCACATATCTGTAATATGGTAGATATTTAGTATTTATTAATGAATCACTATGTCTTCATGAAGAAAATACACAAAAAGAGTAAAAAACCTTAAAAACTGGAATAGAACATTTTTAGCCTTGTAGCAATACTACATTGTTAAGCAAAAAGACGTTGCTTCTGTATGTGTTTGTGAGTGTGTGTGTGTCTGTGCAATATTTGACAATGTGTCACTATTCTGTGAGACATTGATATTTTGTTAAAATTACCTTCTGGGAGGAAATAAAAAACTCTGTGTATCCATAATCTTTTCAAAATTCAAAGGAAAATGGTCCCACTGGAAAATGTTTTGTAAGTCAAAATTAAGCTTAATACATAATGTTTTTTATTTGTGTGTATGTTATATTGAACAGATTTCATTCTTTATGCTAGTAATATAACAGATAATAAAAGGGTGTATTGACACTTAAAAGAAAATAAATAAGATTTCTTGCTAAAACTACTATTGTTTAAACATAGTAATCTAGCTTAACCATTGTCTATAAAAGAAAAATAGAAAACTATATCCTAGCTAGAGCCTAATTCTAGGAATGCTACATCATTGTCCCTCAGCATATAACAGAATAATATCATGGAGTGGCAAATATTTACGACATATACGAAAAATCACCAAAACTACAAATGTTATTCTAAATCACAGAAATCTCTTAAAAAGATACATGGGAGATCCACATTTCCACCACAGATGCCTGCAATCCTGATCATAGGAAAGCCCCTCAGTGCTCTTAAGCCCCAATCCAAGTATAGGTTGCTACCAGAAATCCACAGACTGCATTGTCCCAGAAAGAGAATCCACTCTGAATTCCCCATAGGACCCAGTCTGCTGAAGCATGGTGTCGATTTGAGAGTGGAGTCAACACAAGATTACGTCTTGCTCTGAGACCCAAGAGCACCTGCATCTCCATATCGCTGGGGCCTCACCAACATCACCCTACATCCACCAAGAGGGCTCAAGCTGCACCCAGTGATGCAGTTGTATTTCTGGTACCCAAGCCCATGCAGCACCCTGCACTCCAGGGAACAGTTGGTTCAGTGCATGACAGGCTGAAATGGTTATAATATAATGAATTCTAAACCATCATAGCATATAATAATGTAATTTGTGTCAAAATATGAAGAAAATCCTCTAGATTTCTGCCTAGCAACATTAAAACAGTAGCTGTGCATCTCTTATGACACAGCAATTCCATCCCTAGTCACTCCACTCTAGAGAAGCTTGTGCAAGTATGTACATAGAGACAGTTATAAGACTATGGTAATATTTATGAGTAACAAAAATAGAGCCAATCTAAATATTAATCAATAAGAGAATGGATAAATTGTTGTATATTCCTAAAACGGAATATGAGTAGTTAAGATGAATGAAATAATACTCTCATAGATTCGTTCTTCATTCATTCAACAAATATGTTTTCAGCATTTTCCTCACTCATTCCACTCTGAGCCAGATGCCTCCCATCATCTTTCTCCATAGAACTGACATATTATCATTTTTTTCTTGCCACTGTACCTATGATTCCAATAGTGGTTATAAAGTGATAGTCATTAAGGAAAAAAAAAACAACTTCTTACATAAAACAACTTCTTACATAAAGCATTTTATCTGTCGATAGCTTTTCTTTTTTGCTTAAAAAAGTATCAAAGTAAAATTCACTTATAATTAGTTTACGTAAAATCAAGCAAGAGCACAACTTTCTTTGCACACCAGTTATGCAGCGTTTTCCTCAGCAATGTGTTTGCCATCTTCTTTCTTCATAATGGGTCACGGGAATAAAAATTCAAATCTCATACAGTATTTTATCATATAAAACAAGTCAAATTTAGAAAAATCCAAGCAACTATTTTTGTATTTCATAATATCTTAAATTGTCCTTAGAAGAAACAAAATTTGTCTTTAGAAATATTAGATTTATTGGATAATACTAGAAATATTAGGTAATATTGTCAAGATAATATAAATGAAAGCAAAGGTAAAGTCGTTCTTATTTCTTGAGTTGATTTTAATTTTTTACTTTATTCACTGAATTGAAAAATGATACTCTAGTACTGCCCTCTTTTTGCTTCTTTCCCTTATTTTTCATGATAATCCATCACAGTCATCTGTAGAAGAAAGTCATAATATTGTCATCAATGCCATTTTGAATGACAGTTTATCCTAATAACATGTCTCTACTACTTCCTGAATTCCAGTTAAACTTCCAGCTCCACGTTCATGCTTAAACGGTGTTTGCATCCTTTGTGTCAATTGCCGTTACTTAAAGCATAATCTTCTTCAATCCAATTCTATCTACATAGTTTTCACAGTTATTGGAAGTACATTATTAAGAGTAGAGGTTTTGCCTTATTTAATTTGCCATGGAAATTGGCATTGTGTCTAACTAGAAAGTAACTAATAATTATTTTTCAAAGAAATGAATAAATAATATTCACTCTCTTTATGAGCTCGTTTGACCTCTTTTGCCTAATGCCATTATATTGCTATTTTAAGTTAGTACTTTTTTCATTCATTATTGGACTAAGACAGATGTGTGTTTTTTGGTGGCATTCTTTTATTTTTTATTGATCACAGTATCCTTAAATCAATATTTTAATTTCTCTAAGCTTTTTAAACCAACACTAACTAAAACATTCTAATAGTAGTTTTACAAAGAGGAAAATGGATTATATTCTAAGGTACATGAATAACAGATCCTTGTTCCAATAATTTAAATATGACTTTCACCTGTTCATATACTCTCTATATTATTTGCCATTTTACTTTATATGTGTAATTTTCCACTTTTAACATTTGTTTTATATGCATAATAACATTTTCTTATGGAAGGCTTCTTACCAATTTAACTTCTTAAAATACATTTTGTATGGATTCCCTGTAGTGACATTTGCATGATGGTGTACGTAATCAGTTCTCTAAATTTAAAATTTTTTAAATCACTTGTAAACCTAATTTAAGGCTTACTCATTTACTCAAGTCAAAAATAATATTTTAAAATAATATGTTTATTAATTTGCAAATTTAACATTTTTAGTAAAAGATTGGTAATCCAAAAGTTTTTTTTTAAACTGGGATTAAGTGAAGTATTATACAAGTGTTCTTCTATATGCTATTTAAATAATTTTATAATAATTATGTGAAAATAGGAAAAAGTGAGACTCAGAGAAGTTAACTAACTTATCTGAAGGCACCTCTTTCGAAGTGGAGGAGTTGAGAAATAAAAAACATGAGACCAAGGAAATCAAGACCACTTTTCTTACAAACAAGGAACAAATGTAATTCAAGTGCTTAGATATCTCAAATAATAATGTTCGCTTCATCTTTTATATCATGTGGGCTTGATCTTGGTGATAATATACTAAATCATTTTAAACTTTTTTTTGCTGAATAACTAAAACATATCACTGTGGTGAAATAAAGTCAACAATGCAAAAGTCAGCTCAATTTATTCAAAAAATAATTAAAAGATTAACAGAACATTCATTTCCCTCAGGTTGGCATGATTTCGTCTCTGCTTTTTATTTCTATTTTCATCTGATGATCAATCATATTATACACAGCAACCTGTCAAAATGTGCTGTATTAGCAAATCTGGGATGCTTTGCTCATCTTCTCCTCAAAGCCCACAAGTTTTAATAGTGCAAGTGAACTCTACTTTGTATTTGGAAGGAAGTAAAAGCAGAAGAGTAGATTAATAACATCTTATTTTGATTCTTCATGATTTTTTTCTGTTGGTCAAAAAAGTGGTGATCATGGTAACTTCTTTGTTCTATCAGAAATTTCCAGCAATCTGTATGGAAACATATGTTACAATTTTAAATAAAATGGGGAGAAAACATGCATCTTTTATTATGTAAATCCTTCAGTGACTCACAGCATTCTGTAATAAACAACTGATGTAAACTCCTCTTTAGTTAGGAAGAAACAGTCTTACTCATTTGACATTTCCTCTGGTCTGTAGTTAAATTCTTTCAAGTTAATTTCTTTCATGCTAACAATTTATCTTACTTCTTCAAGTATTAGTAACTTTCGTCAACTAATGAAAGAATAGCACATACAAACTCCCCCAGAATGGCATTTCCGAAAGCAATAACAACAAAATATTTTCTCATCACTTAGAGTACCCACTAAGATTATCTGTGAAGCTATTTATACCAGTTTAGGCTGCATCTTTCTACGACTATCAAAACACTCAGCCAAATATAGTCTAAAGAATAAGATTTATTCTTATATATAATAAGATTAATTGGTTTAAATATTAAGAATTCTGGAGAAAGGGTGGCTTCAGATTGGCTAATTTAGCAACTCAGTTTTTTTTCCCATTAAAGTCACATGATGGTCACAGAAAGCATCATTATTTTACTCAGCAACATCAACAGGCACAAAAAAATGGGAGAATCCCTGATTTCTGTACCTTTTTAAGATGGAAAAAACTTTGTGGGCAATGTCTGTGCAAATACCTCTTTACTTTATATTTGCCAGGTTTGCATCACATACTCCCACTTGCAGCACTCACTGTCAAAAGGAATAGACCCCTTTACGAGTTGCTTATGCCAATGAATGAATAAAATATGGCTTCTGTTATCAAAACATGAGGCAGATGGGTGCAGGGATGGCTTTGGATAAGCAAACAATAGTGACTGCCAGTCCCTTTTGTGATGCTAAAATCTGTAAAGCATTTTCTTCTTTTTGTGTAATATGTATTATCAAATTATAAACAGGAATTTATTGGTTCTGCTAATTTCACAAAGAATATTAATTTGTCCCCCCGAATGTTATTCTGTTATATGATATCATGGGGAGTCTGAACCATGATCACATTGTCATTTAGTTACCAGATGTAAACATATATAGAAAATAATTGGAAACATATCAATGAGGTAAAGGATGAAGTGTTAAGTTGGAGGTTTTATTTTTTAGGTGAAGAAAACACAAGGGTAAAATAATGTTATAATGGTACTATCCACAAAAAAAAAAAAAAAGAGAGAGAGAGAGACAGAGATTAACGAAGGCTCAAACTGTAGTGGAAAGCTGCGTAGATTTAGACACTGAGATTCATTATGAAGTATAGGTGGATTTTTAAACATGGGGATTAGGAACTAGAATGAACAGATTTATGTTCACAGGGGTGAGCTCAGTAGACGGAACCTGATTTGAAGGTAGTAGAGAGTTAGGGGCTTATGAATCTTGAGTGATAAGTCTGAAGTTAAAATCAGATCAACTCTAAGATCAGAGTTCAAGATAACTTTTATAGTGCTGGTTCTGCAAATCAAACCACATGTTCCTATGGAGCGGCAACTGTGGGAAATAAAAAATAGCTCTCGATTTCATTCCAATGAGAGATTCATTGTTTTATTTACTCACATTGACTTTGGATAAGCTACTTAACTCCTCTATGTCATCACTGTAAAGTTAGAATGATATTTACACATATTGCCTGGAATTATAATAATGCAAAGAACAAAAGTATGCTAAAACATCTTGTATAAATCTTCAGCTCCTAGTAAGTGATTAATATATACAAGTTCCTTCTTTCCCATGACATGCACGTTTTATAGATATATATCTATTTATATACACACCCCACATATATAATCTTATGGATGGCACTAGGTCAACAACTTTGAATATTTCTTAGTGGGTAAAATTCATAATAAATTAATAATGAGATCCAAAGGCATTAACTGTCTCAGAAATTCTTTGATTTAAAATTTGTGTGCAGAAATCTTTCTGACACAAAATTTCCCTTTGTGTTAGAGTGATTTGTAAGAGTGACTGTTCTGGGATAACTTCAGAGTTTATATCAAATGTTATTGTATTTGTTATGAAAATATGAGGACTAACACCATTGTCTAAATTTGTAGTATCAGTATGTAAATAAAAACTTTTAAAGTCAAAATTGTACACAAGTATTTGGAGCTAAGAAGCTATTGATTGTTGTAATGAATTGTATCCTGATGGATTTTTGGACAGCATTTTCTATTAAAACTGCATTTAAAGAATTCATTTAAGAATGGTTGAAAATGAAGAGCAGATGACCCATTACAAAAGAATCCACCAAGATATCAATGTCTGCCATAAGACCTTAAACCTGAACTTAATAGCATTAAACAGTCAGTCTGAGAAAAAGTTGAATCAAGAGCAAGACTTCGCAGGGCTGTATGTTATTAACTCATACCTGTTAATAAACAAGCAGCTCCATCTGGTGTGTGCTATCTGTTCTCTCCAGACCTCACAGACTCATGTTTTACATGTCAGTGTTCAAGTGTAAATCAGAAAGGGCCACCCAAATACTTTGCAAACTGCAGAGTTGTTTAAACTAAATAAAAGTGCATCCAGCATGACAGTCTTGTACGGATTACTTTTAAGTTTATTGTATTACGTGGCATTACCTCACTAGATAAAACTTTGTATTGTCCTAATTTCCGGTTGCATATATAAATTCAGGGTTTTTTCCTCATACTTCCTGTGTTTCAATTTCATTTCACATGTGTAAAGAGAGCTAAAAATTCCTATGTTATCTACTCCTCATTATTTAAATCCCTCTTCTTTGCAAAGAATGCCAAATGCATTTCAAAATACGTATGGGTTTTTCCCAGAGAACAACTACAATAATGTTTTCTTTCTCAACTTTTCATTCATTTTTTTTTTTGCTGTAACATAAATAAATCAAAATGCTTTTTTTAGATGGACACAGTATTTATTGTTTGTAATAAAAGGAAAGTTAAGCCCCTAACCTCATCAGAAAAAGTAAAGAAGTGTCTTAAGTGAAAAGATCAAATGATCACATTGTTCATTTAACTAAACAGATGTATGTAGTCCATAGAGCATAGCTGCTATTTCCTAACTTAGCACTTTATGTGTTTATTATGATATTTTTCAAATGTGAATGAATTTTAAAACTTTCACTATTCATTAAGTACTTGTTGAGGATTTATTAAGTTTCAGGCACTGTGCTAAGCTCTAGACATAGAATAGAGTCCCAAATAACACACAGCCCTTCTACTAACAGAAGAGAAGCACTACTAAGCTTGGGAAACAAACAACACTAATTAATTAAAAACTAGGCAGCTATTGATTATTAAAAGTATATTCAGGAAAACTGCAATTTATACACATATAAAATTTTTCTTGCTTCTTTTTTTCTTAGCTCAGTATTTATCAATGCTTGTAAAATGGGAGCTCTTAGGTAAAAGTTTTAGAGAACACGTTAGTTCATGAAAGGCAAAAGGGGGAAAGTTTTCAGAAACAAAATTAGAGGAGATGACTCCTAAGACAGACTTCTTGGCAGAAAAAGGCCTACATTTTGGCCCTGATTACAAAATGTCATCTCTCCAAAATGTCTGGGCTTTTTTCCTTCATTTTGTTCATTTTACGTTCATAAGGTCCACCAAATACAGGAATTTGGATGGACAAATATCCTATTTTAAAATTAGAAATACTCCTAGGATAATTAGTAATACTGTTAGAACAGCAAAAAAAAAAAAAAAACATTAAGCTACATTGCTTCCTTATTATAAGCTGAAATTAGCAACATTGAAAGATGGACTTTGTTGATGGTGGGGAAGAGGAGACAGATAATTTTGGAATACTGTGAATTTTGCCAAGGATGAATTGGACCACAGTTGTTGTTCTTCGGGGTGGTTTAGGGTTTATGAGGTCTCATGGGAGTGAACAGGAAAAATGGTGCAGGAAAGGTGAAAAGGCTATCTCAAGTGAAATCAAAACAAACAAACGTGTCAGAAAAGGAGGGGGCTATTTTCTCTCCAAATTCTTTCTCTAGGGACTCAGGAATAATATACAGATAATGTCAGCCAAATAATGGGTTAAAGCAGCTATTGGTGGGCTTGCTTAGGAAACACTAACATTTAAACTGGTTTATACATAAAAATATGTTCTTCATCCCAAACAACTGATGCACAAATGCACTTTTGGAATACAATCCATTCATAAATTGTGGTCTCCTCATATAATTACATTCAGACAAAAATTCTCTGACTCATAAACAAATTAAACAAATAATTTCCTTCCCAAACATCTGTTAGTATGAGTTGCAATCTTATACACCAGCCACAAGATGCCTCATAATAACATGTGTGGTACAACCTTAACATATGAAGAACATGAAGTCATGAGTTCTTATGGACCTTGTTAGTCATTATTAACCATTTATTCATACTCTTTCCCCAAAGATTTTAGTCAGGGCTTTCTAGAGTAGTAGATAGTGACTTCATTTCTTTCTTGGACAATCCGGAAGAAACATTATTTCTGAAGATAATAAACTCTGGGACTATTACTAATGACCTTATCTTTCATTTTATAATGTACTTCCCAAAATCCATTTACATTTTTATAGTTGAAATTAATTAAATCCATTTGACTTCAGTGAAATTAGTGACTTTATTGCAGAGAATAAATCCAATAGCTACTTATTATCACAGATTTGGGAAGTGGTTGATTTCAAATAACATAAGTATAAAGTGGAAAAAGATGTCATTAGACAGAATGTTTAAATTGGTTAATAAGGAGTCAGCCTCCTCTAAAATTATTTGCCAAACCTAATATTTTAAAGTGATAATGAGAAAAACTAGATATTATATCTTATATAATAATATTTGCTAATGGTTATTCAGTGCTTATAATATTCTGGGTCCTGTTCTAAGGCTATATAGAAATATGATATCATTTAATCATAACAAAAAAACTCTGAGATAGGCACCAGATTTATGACAGTTTTAAAATGAGTAAAATGAGTAGAAAAAGATTAAGCATTTTGTTCAAAGTCACACAGCTAACAAGTTGTGAAAGTCAACATACATTAAATGATAGAGTACGTGTGTTATTATTTGTGTGTATAAAAGAAATATTTTGTATAATTAATTGTGAAGTAATTTAGATGCTATATCAAAGCATGCATTAGGGAGTTTAGGAGCTTATTGAGGAATTTAAGATTTTTCATCTTTGTTTTATGTTTAGGAGCTCTAACTCCACAGACTGTATTGTAGAGATGATTTTTCTACACTTTTATTTTTCAGACAGCCTTTGTTATTACAAGTCAAAACTTAACTTTTGTCTCATCAATACAATGCACTTTTGCAAATACTGTAAGAATTCCATAGACATTCAAAAAGAGAGAAAGAAGGAAGAAAAGGCAGGAGGAAGGGAGAGAGGAAGGACAGAAGGAAGGAAGGAATGGGGGAAGGAAGGAAAAGATATAGTGAAAATTAATTTGAGTTGTTTCATGATGGGCATATCTCTTACCACACCCACTCAGTAAGTTAGACCAATACACAAATGTTTGTAATGTAGTATAGAACATAACAAGAAGAATATAAATAAATTAAGCAGTAAGTACACTCAAAGGTAGAAAAAGTATATAGAGATACCAGTCCAGGGAATATAGATAGGCTTTAAAGGATGAATAATAGGAGCTAGTTAAGACAGGGACATGATAAAGTGCAAACTTCATTTAATGCATACAACATTCTTTGGTTTATCTAATGTAAATATTAAAATGTATAGATGAAAAGAAAAAATAAGATTTTTAAAAAGGTATTTGGGGTGTCTATCAGTTATCTATAACTTTTAATATATTACTTTAAAAATTGCTACCATATAATCAATTGTTCAATATCTTTCATGAATCTGTGGTTTGTCAATTTGAGCTTAGCTGGGCAGTCTTCTGCTGCTCACTCCTGGGGTCACTCATGCAGCTGCAGTCAGCTGCTAGTTTGAATAGGGCTGGATTGTCCAAGACAGCCTCACTCACACGCCTGCTGGTTATGGCAGCTGTTGGCTAGGTTGCCCTGGTTCTCCTCCATGTATTCTTTCCTCTATCACCTAGCTAGATTGGGCTCCTTTAAATGGTGGAGAAAGTATTGCAAGATGGTGAAAGCAGACGCTACAAGGCCTCTTAAAACCTAGTCGCAGAAGGTACACAATGTCACGTCAGCATTATATCAGTCAAAATAAGTCACAAGGTCAACTCAGATGTCAGAGTTGAGGAAAATACAGACTTCAGCTCTTGATGGGAGCAGTATTATATGGCCAAGAGGCCCAGATACAGAGAGCCATGATGCACGAAGGGCCATTATTATAATAAACAGGGCCATTAAGTGGCTCAGTACTGAATTATTCCATCAGCCTACAAATGTGCTACTAATTCTTCTTCCATGTTGTATAGAATTTATTCTTCACTCCACTTCCAACGCAGATAACTCATTTTTCTGTTTTGTTTTCCTTTGTGAAAAATTGTCTTCAAACAATAATTCGTCCTCATGGTCTTTGGTTTCTCTCCTCCCATTCACTGTTAAACCCAATCCACTCAGCCTTTAATCCTCACCACTCCACCAAAACGTCTTCTTGAATTTATCAGCGACATCCATATTGTTAAATCCAATCGTTAGTTCTCAGCCCTTTTCTTCTTTGACCTATCATCAGCATTTTGCACAATACAGTACTTGCTCTTTTTTGTTCTTCACATGCTTTTTAGGATAACCCACTGATGTCCATTAAAATGCATTCTTCAGATTTCCTAGTGTAGAGATCATAATTGAAGGACTACCTGTCCCAGCACTCCTGGGTCCATCCTTGCTTCCAACAGGCTGCTCCCAGCCAGTGGCTGAGCACAACATCAGTAGTAATGCAGGCCTTATCTAATCGCAAGAGATGTGAATTAGAGACTTTGTTGTTGGAATTTTTTTTAATTGCTTCTATTTCCTTTGTTCTAGCTTGATTGAGGTATAATTGACAAATAAAACTGTATATATATTTAATATATTTGAAGTGTACAATGTGATCATTTGACTTATATATACATTGTGAAATGTAAGGTACATCCATCACTCACATAGCTACCTTCTCTTGTTTACCTTTTGGTGAGAATGCTTAAGATCTAATCTCCTAGCAAATTCAAGTGCACAGTAAAGTTTTATTAACTGTAGTTACCATGCTGTACATTAGATCCTCAGACTTTATTCATCTTATAACTCGAAGTTTGCACCCTTTGATCAATATTTTCCCATTTTCCCCACACCCAGTCCCTGGCATTATCATTCTGCTCTGTTTCCATGAGTTCAACTTTGTTGTTTTATTTTTAGGATTCCACATATAAATGATACCATACAGTATTTGCCTTTTCTGTCTGGCTTATTTCACTTAACATAATGATGTCTACATTTATCCTTCCTGTTGCAAATGGCAGAATTTCCTCCTTTTTATAGTTGAATAATATTCCTTTGTACATATATATACACACTCAACACATTTTCTTTATCTATTTATCCATCAGTGAATACTTAGGTTTTCCCATATCTTGACTATGGCAAACAATGCAAATAATGCTTCAATGAACATGCAAGTGCAGATATCACTTGAAGATAGTGATTTTATTTCTTTTGTCTATATACTAAGAAGTGGGATTGCTGGAGTATATGGTAGTTTCAATTTTTTGAGGAATCTCCATGCTATTTCCTATAATGGCTGTACTAATTCACATTCCCACCAACACTGTGCAATAGTTTCCTTTTCTCCAATATTTTCTAATACTTGTTATCTTTTGCTTTTTTTATTTGTATAAATTTATGGGGTACAAGCATAATTTTGTTACATGGATATATTGAGTAGTGGTGAAGTCAGGGCTTTTAGTGTCTCTGTCACCTGGATAATAATTGTTCCCATTAAGTAATTTCTTATCATCCTCCCCACTCTGAACCCTCGACCCTTCTGAGCCTCCACTGTCTATCATTCCACACTTTATGTCCGTGTCTACCATTATTCAGCTCCTACTTATTAGTGGGAACATGCAGTATTTGTCTTTTTCTGTCTGAGTCGTTTCACTTAACATAATGGCCTCCATCCTAACAGGTGAGAGGTGATATCTCATTGTGATTTTGATTTGCATTTCTCTGCTGATTAGTAAAATTTCATATACCTTTTGGACATTTATGTATTGGAAACAATGTCTACTATAGTCCTCTGTCCATTTTTTAACCAAATTGGTTTTTTACTATTGAGCTGTATGGGTTCTTTATTATTTTTTTGCACATTAACTCCTTGTCAGATATATGATTTGCAAGTATTTTCTCTATTCTGTAGATTGTCTTTTCATTTTGTGGATTGCTTCCTTTGCGGTGCAGAGTATTTGAGTTTGATGTAGTACCACTCACTCATTTTTTGCTTTTATTGCCTGTGCTTCTGGAGATGCACCCAAAAAATCATTGCCAAACAAATATCAAGGATCTTTCCTCCTATGTTTTCTTCTAGAAGTTTTATAGTTTCAGGCCTTATGTTCACTTTTACTCCCTTTTGAATTGATTTTTGTGTGTGGTGTAAGAAAAGGATTCATTTTCAGTTTTCTGTATATGGCTATCCATTTTTCCAAACATCGTTTATTGAAGAGATTGTTCTTCCCCATTGTGTGTTCTTGGCACTGTTGTCAAAGATTAGTTGACCATATATGTATGGATTGATTTCTGGGCTCTCTATTCTGTTCCATTGATCTATGTGTCTGTTTTTATGTCAGTACCAAACTGTTTTGATTACTATAGCTTTGAATATAATTTGAACCAGAAATGTGATGTCCCAGATTTGTTCTTCTTTCTCAAGATTGCTTTGCCTATTCAGAGTCTTTGAGGATTTATATGACTTTTAGGATTTTTTTCTATTTTTGTAAAAAGTGACACAAATTGAAATTTTTATGGGGTTCATGTTGAATATGTAGATTGCTTTTGGTAGTATAGCTATTGTAACAATATTAATTCTTCCAATCCAAGAACACACGATATCTTTCTATTTATTTGTGTCTTCTTCAATTTATTTCATCAGAGTCATAGTTTTTGGTGTATAGATCTTTCACCTTCTGTATAAATTTTTTCCTAGGCATTTTTTGTTTTTGATTTTATTGTAAATAGGACTGCTTTTTTAATTTCTCTTTCAGATAGTTCATTGTTAGTATATAAAAACACAACTGATGATTTTATGTTGATTTTGTATGCTGAAATGTAACAACATGTATTAGTTCCAACAGCTTTTTGGTGGAGTCTTTATGTTTTTCTATATATAACATCCTGACACCTGCACACAGAGATAATTTTAATTCTTCCTCTCTGACTCAGTTGCCTTTTATTTCTTTCTCTTGCTCTTGGCTCTGGCTAGGACTTCTTGTTTTATGTTTAATATTGCAAGTGTTAGAGCAAGCATCCCTGTGAGTTAGTGATCTTAAAGGAAAAGTTTTCAGCTTTTTGTCATTGAGTATGATGTTAGATGTGGTCTTGTCATTTATGGCCTTTATTGTGATGAGGTACATTTCTTCTATACCTAATTTGTTAAGAGCTGTTATAATAAAAGGATGCTGAGTTCTTTTCAAATGCTTTCTCTGCATCTATTAAAATAATCATATGATTTTGGCCTTCATTCTATTAACACAATGTATCACATTTATGGATTTTGATATTTTGAACCATACTTGCATTCCAGAGACAAATCTCACTTTATCATGGTATATGATTCTTTTAATGTATTGTTAAATTTGATTTGCTAATATTTTGTGGAGGATTTTTGCATCTATAATACATTCATCAAGGGTATTGGTATGTAATTTTCTTTTTATGTAGTATCCCTTTCTTGTTCTTTTATCAGGGTAAATGCTGGCCTCATAAAATGAGTTTGGAAATATTCCTTCCTATTCAATTATATGGAAGAGTGTGAGAAGAACTGGCATTGTCTTTCTTTAATGTTTCATAGAATTCACCAGTAAAGGCCATCCATCTAGTCCTCAGTTTTTCTTTGATTAGAGTTTTTTTATTTATTTCAAAATATTATGGGGCACAAATGATTGGAGATTTTTATTTCTGGTAAAATCTCTTTGCTAGTTATTGGCCTATACAGATTTTCTAGTTCTTCATGATTCAGTCTTGGTAGTTTGGATATTTCTAGGAATTTATCCAATTATTTTAGGTTACCCATTTTTTTGGTATACTTTAGTTCATGGTAGTCTCTTACAACTCTTTTTATTTCTTCAGTATCAGTTGTAATTTTTCTCTTTCATTTCTGATTTTATTTACTTGTATCTTCTCTCTTTTTTTCTTAGGCTAGCTAAAAGTTTTTCAATTTCGTTTTATTTTTTCAAAAAACCCCCAAATTTCAGGGTTGTTGATCTTTTCAATTGTTTTTCTATTCTCATTTATTTCTGCTTTTATCTCTGTTACTTCCTTGTTTCTGCTAACTTTGAGCTTAGTTAATACTTCTTTTTCTAGTTTCTTAAGGTATAAAATTAATTTGAGATATTTCTTTATCTTAATATGGGTGTTTATCAATATAAAGTTCCCTCCTAGAATTGCTTTTATGAAACATCCCAAATGGGGATCTTGGTTTCAGGGCTTGTCATTGCCTGGTTGAAATTTTCTTAGAACTGAAATGCCTCTATGTTCTTTTCCTTTTCCTCTTTTTTCACAGTTCTCATACCTTTGATTTGTCAAGATTAGAAAGGTACTCTTCTGTAAGTATGCTCAGTAAAAAGTTTATATTTTAAAAATCAAATGAAATTTTAAGTATAACATTTATACTTTTGAAATCTTATCCTCATCTATACTACATAGATGCTAAAATTGTCCTTACAGAATTATTGTGACGAATAAATAAGAGAGTATATAGGAAACACTTTAAAAATGCTAAACACTATACAATTATAAAGTAATTTCATATATAACAATAAGATAATATGTAAATAGTAAAATAAATTATTAATTTTTTTAATGTGCTGTATTCTTTAAGAAAGCTTTAAATATTCAAATATATTGTATTCTAAATTTCTGTTCAAAATCATAAATAAACCAAGTGAATAAATTAAGGATTTTCTAACCCCAAATGACATTAAAAAGATTGTACAATATACGAGTGATTGCACAGTAAGAAAGTGATTGGTTCCTCAAAGCTCCATCATACAAATAAAATGATAGAATGTTTATTCATACCTAGAGAAAACTAAACTAGCATAGATATAAAAAAATTTAAAGTAGATAACTAGAGATCTTTAAAATTTTCACATTGTGTTTTTATTAAAATATAGGACTGAAATTATTTTAGGATTTGTTTAATTTGCATAAAGCCATCTTAAAATGCCTCTATAGTTATTTGGTAGCTATTTATTTAGGTTTACCATGGTGAACTGTCGGAATTACTTTAAATTTTAAAAAACGGAGTCAATAAATTCGTATTTCCTGAATTCTTATTTGTGTTACAAATAAGATTTTAATGGTATGTTAAATTAGAAATTTAGACTGAGACCCTAAAACAAAAAAAAATTACATTCCAATTGCTAACATATAAAATTATCAAAAATTAAATATCCAAAACCCAGTTTGGTGACATTTAATCATTTTTTTCACAGCTAGAATATAAAGGCTGGTGATTTAGAGACAGCTTTAGAAAGGTGTTATTGGTGTTCTGGAAATTTATCTCTTTTTCCAAGGGAGAGCAGTAAGGGGGTGCCTTCCCCTCTCCTCAGCCTAATGAGTTTCAAACAGGGTTTCTCAGGGAGCTAGATGTGGCTCCTCTGCAGTTGGGGGCATATTGCACTGGTGCGTAACTCCTGCTAGAAAATCTAAGGCAGTTTCATAGTCACTTTCTACAAGTCAAGGAGAATGGATTCAAAGAATGTATATGTATATGAACATTTTTATTTTCATACAGCACTTAGATGTGCCACTTAAAAGATGGACCTTTTTTAATTTCAGTGAGATACCTGAAAACTAGTATTTTATTTTACCTTAGTGTAATTATGTTATATAAAAGCAAAAAGAAAATGAAGAAGGGGGAATGAAGAGAATAAAAGGGGAAATGTAATTAGCATTTGAAAGTAAACAAAAAAAATGAATTGATAGGAGGATAAAGCAAATGAACTCTGCAATCCTGAGAGAGACAAGAAATCACGCTGAAGAACCATTTTGGTCAAAGGAAATTATTTTTCCTTAGTATCCTTCACGTGGAATTCTAAAGGTATAAATGAAATGGAAGGCAGTGGAGTCTATATCAGCCAACAGAGACTCAGGAAATTGCCCACAATGATTGACCCTGCAGAAAACAGTGGGGCAGGGGTTGTGAAACCTTTATTTTATTTAGTTCTGTGCTTAGAAAAAAACAAAAGGGAAGAAATTATTGATGCTTAGTTTTGAATACTAACTAGAAAAAAATATTCTAACATAACAGAAGGAGCTTGTGACAAATGATGAGTGCATTTCAAATATTTAGAGGGCTTTTTTAAAAATAAGAATAGATTCATCTGAGCTACTCTGTAGTAGAAATGTCACATCAACAGCTTTTTCTTTTACCTTACAGGTAATTTTCCAATCAAATTCTAGCCTGATTGCAAGTAAAATTGAATACATTAGCTGTTTTAAAAAAAACATACCCTCCTAGCAATATACCTACCTATTAATACATACATATCAATTATAAAAAGTGAACACATATTAGTTAAATAATATGTTAAGATATTTCAAAACATAAAGGCTAAAAAGCAACAACAGTAACAAAAATACTTAGGCTATCTGCCAGATATATTTATTTTAAGAAATTGTTTAATTTGCACAATATTCTACCCTGAGGAACTTAGACTCTCAGAATGTTAGAGCAGGAGAAATCTTAGAGATCATATGGGGTGATGTTATAATTCTGTATTTCTGGATTGCATTGGTAGCTACGGGATTCTACATATGACAGAAGATTTCATAGGACTTAACATCGATTGTACCAATATCAATTTTCTGATTTTGATTAGGCCATAATTAAATATGATAAAACCATAAGGGAAAACTGGGTGAAAGGTACATCAGATCTCTCTGTACTATTTCCAACTTCTTGTGATCTATCATTGCTTTCAAATAAAGAGTTAAAAAAAATTATATTCCCCATCTTAGAGTCCCTGCAATTGAGGTTACAGTTGACCTCCATGCCTTATGCCAAACACAACACATTCTGACCCTTGCCTAGCAGACATTTCTAGGGGGCTTTCAATGTCTACCTAAGATTTGGATCAAACTGGAAGCTTTCTACATTCTGATTTTAACTGTTAAGAGAGTGTTAGTCCTACAACTGTCCCTTCATATATTCAAAAAGATACATGCTGTTTATTATGTGCTCAAATTGTGTCCCCGCAAAACATATGTTAAAGTTCTAACTTCAGTACTTCTAAATGTGATCTTATTTGGAAATAAAGTCTTTGCAGATGTAATGACAGTAAAATGAGGTCTCAACTAAGGTGAGCTCTAATCCAATATAATTGGTGTCTTTATTAGAAGAGACACAAAAACACAGAGGAAATGTGCCATGTGAATCAGACATCAGAGTGATATAGCTGAAAATCAAGTAACATCAGAGATTAACAGCTACAACCCAAACACTGGAGAAAAAGGATTATTTCCCATAGCCACTGGAGAAGCATGACTCTGCCCATACCTTGATTTTGAACTTCTAGTCTCCTGAACTGAGTCAATTAATTTATGTTGTTTTAAGCCAGACAGTTTGTTTAAACCAGGTAGTTTGTTATGGCAGCTGTAGGAACTAATATACATGCCAAGAGATCCATCTCCTCCCCTCAAAATATCATATTATTGTGTACAGAAAGAATATGTATTATCAAGCAACTAGGTAAGGAATAAACTAGTGGACTCTTAAGACTTCCAGTAAATCAAATTCTTTTAAATATATTTGTAGAAAGAATTTTAAGTGTAAGTTACATGTGCCCTTTTCATATAATAAAAAATGCAAAATAGAAACTATGTCTTTCATAATTAAACTGATAATTTTTTAGCTATACTCACATTTTGACTAACATGAGGCAAATCATGGGACAAATATTTTTTAAAAACCTGCAATTATTTATTTAGTTTGTGAGATGCTAGTTTTTTAATCAGGACCTCTAAATGAATATTTTCTCTTCATGCATACATACAAAAAGAATTTTATGAATCTGTAATAATAACATCACAGAAATTTATTATATTTTGAGAATGTATTTATCAATCAAAGAAAACATCAAGTTAATGTATTGTGTTGTGTTACTTCCTAACTAACAGACATGTTTTTGATTATGTGAGCATCTGCTCTGAGGCTTTTGTTAAATAACTTTTGCAAATAACTACTGATTAAAATCAAAACTACTGGTTTTGCTAGCTTCATTTTCCTTTAAGGGATTTTGCTGTTCTCTTACAGGAAAAGGTATTCTCACTGAAATTAAAATTCTTTCTTTGATTTGCTCAATAAAATGAATGGCTTTCAGATAAAGCTTTATGTCAAAACACATTTTTTTCAAAAGATCTGCTTTCCAGACCGAAACAGATTTTGATAGACATGTAAAAGTGTCCATAAAACCAGCTTTTGAGAAATAGTTACAATGAATTACTTGGTTCATTTCATAAATAATTATTAAAGTGAATGCTAGGAATTTGATGGTAAAAAATGTCTCCTGATAATCCCTTATATTTGTATCATGTTTACTAGACTATCACATACTTTTGAGTAAATTATCTAATAATTGTCACTAATATAAGAATTTGTAGATATTATTTTCTATGGAAAATGAAATTGCTTTAGAGAAGCAATATGACTTTTTCAAGGTAACTAGTGAACGGCAAAGAAATTTCATTTCTTTGCTAATGTTCTTTTAATTTTTACGTAGATTGTCAATACATGACAAACTTACACGCTACCGTTTTGAGACCAAAATATCCTCTCTCTAGCCTTCCCACTCCTTTTCTCCAATTACACTTGCTTCCCAGGTACATGTAGACAACATTCTTTGTTTGATCACTGTCCCATTGTTTCAGCTATTCCACTTTCCAAATCCCCTGCCTAACTGTCCACAAATTCCTTAATTTGGGTGAATTGTTACATTCGTCCCTGAAAAAAAAAATTATACAACTTGGAAATGGAAATTACTACCAATTATAGATCTCTAATCTCAGTTGTATTTATCATGCCACTTCTCAATCCTCTTCATTTTGGGTTTGCTCTCTCACACTTCTTTCTAGAGTTTTGACTTTTAAATTGAATCTACCCATATGTGATCTTTTTTGAGTAGTAGGCAGAGAGGCAGACAATAGTGTTTCTCGCTATAGCTACTTTACATTTTTCTCTTTTTTGAGGTATAATTTACATATAATAAAAGCACAGGTCGTAAGTATTCAGTTCAATGAGTTTTGACAATTATATACATACATGTAACAAAATAAAATGCAGAGCCTTTATGCTCTTCCAGAAATTTCCTTTATATTTCTTTCTAGTAAGCACCTCTCTTCCAGAATTTCACTGAAATGAGTTCAGGAAAAAAATGGGAAAATGGAATTTGAGAGAACAACTTTATGTAACTATTCCATTCACTGGATATTGAATTGGATATCAATATTTAATAGTGAACTCATTTTAAGATGGACAAAATAACTGTGTATATAGCTGAAAACTATCACTAAATAGGGAAATGTTGAAGCAGGATACTGTGGAAATAATTGAATAACAGTGTTTTAGAGAAAGCAAGAGGAATGGAATGTAGTACTCACATGAATAGACTAGCTTAGGTAAGAATACACATATCTTAACTATAGCAAGATGTAAAACAGAGTATATATACAGATGACATTAATTTGGTACATCTGTCACAGAAAGAATGTGATCGTTTTTGTTTCTTTTTTTTTTTTTCCTGATTCTTAATGATGACACTTGGTGCAATCAGAAGCCTCGATATCAGCTGAAAATGATGATGAAGGATAAAGAATTTTGGGTTTGAGACTAACAGAAAAGAGATGGAAAAGGTTTTTTTTTTGTATAAGGCAGTATAAATAATAGGAAAACTTAACAGAATCGCCCAGGTTATGCTAACTTATTTAGTGCAACTGGTCATGAACTTAAAGGAAATAAATCGATATAGTTGTATGTTTTTCTCTAATAATGTTCATTCAGCTGGACAATGCTGGGGCAAAATACGCAGAGTTTTATATAACTAGAATTGATATATTCCAGGTAGACATAATAAAGAGCAAAGAGTACAGATGTTTAGGAAACCAAGGCAAAAGGTTGATTATGATGACACATCATTGACCTAAATTGGACAAAAGAGAAGATATTGTATGAGGAAGGGAGAATGAGATGATGGTTGGATCAATATATAGTTTTACCTTCTAAAAGTTGTTAAGTGATTAAATTGTGTCTGTGCGTCTGTGTGTGTGTGTGTGTATTATAACTAAGCACAGCTTTTCCTAAACATCAGAAGGTCCAAAATCTCCTTTGACAAGATTTCAAGGAATCTAAATATGTTTATAATCTTCAATTGAGCAATTGTGTTTCTAATAACTTAACCTAGAATACAGACAGAAAAGCCTCGAGTTATTTACTTATAGAGACAGCATTGTTACTTGTAAAAAAAATTTATTATAAGAAAATCCAAAAATTGTGGAAATTTTAAATAAAATAAAATTTTCATGGTGATGGCATTCTGCATAGTCATTAAATAGTATGCCTTCGAATAATAGCTAATAATATGTATAGAAATAACTAACAATTTAAAAATTATATGGGATATGTTATGAAAAATAGCAAAGTTTTAAAACTATGTAAATATTGATATTTTAAGTATTAATATATTAATATGTTAAACTTTGTGAAAAATATTTTAAACAATACAAAAGAGAACACAAAAACTAAATTGTGAATTGTAGTTAAATTTTTAGATAGTAAGAATGTCATGTGCATTTTTAATACTTTTCTCAATTTTCTAATTGTCATCTAATAAACTTATACTGTTACAGTAAGAAAATATTTTATATCAGAAGTTTTAGTAATATTAAGCCTGAATGGGCAGATATAAAAACAAAACCTTCATGTTTTTCCATTAATCACTTCCTACCACTGCTGACAAAAATAAAATTCAGATGAGATCACCTAAGGAATGGTATAGAATTTATTTAAAATCTACTTACTAACTCTATATTTGTAATTTCCAATGCATCTATCTCTATAGTATTCAGGCTTCATAGATTGGTTAAAGATATGAATTAGATTTTGAAGCAAATGTAGAATCAACATATTTAGGACAAGATTAGTAGATCTATATGTACCTTCACCTTCTAAACAGAAAGGTAAGGTTTGCATTACTCCTCTGAACTCTCTCAAGTTCATTGCTTCCCTAGTGAAAAAGAATGAGAGAAGCGTCTCTTTGGCCCTTTATACTTCAACTGAATTTGCCCATAGTCTATAGTCGCTTGCATATAGTTTGAGCAAACATTCAAGGAGATAAAAACATAATTTTTAGGTTTTATATTATCTGATATCACTAGTCCCTAGATTATGTTGAACTTACACTTGATCAACTTAAATATTTGAATATACATTTTTGAAAAGCTTCCACAAAGTAAGTAAATGCTGTCCAGAAGTTTAAAACCTAAAACAGAGAAAGCTGCACTGAACAACAGGGATCGTGTCTTCATCGTTTTTATCTCTCAAAATGTTGCAAAACTATGAGATGTTAAACATCTGTGGAATTGATTTTACTTCACTGTACATTTAATTTGCTTTAAATCAAATATATAACTCCATACTATAAAAAGAAGACAGTATATTTAAGTGTACTCTTCATGACAAAAGAAATCTCAAATTGCATTGAATATCAATTACCTTAGCATAGTTAAAAATGAAAGTTAGCTATTATTACATTTAAAAAATATTTGTGCAAATTTTCTCTAAGTTGTGTGTCAGACTGAGTTTACCTATTGCTCTATTCCAGTGTCTATGTCATAAATTCATCCATGATACCACATTAGTCTTCTTAAAGCATAGGTCTAAATAATCATTTTATGCTGCAAGTTCCTGTACTGGTTTTCCATTACTTCTACATTCTACACCAAGAACACCCCTGGGGAATCCATCGTGCTCAGCCATGCATCTCCAACTTACATTTTCAATCTTCTTTCCCAAGATTTCTTTATTTTCATTCTGTCCTCCCGCCAAAACAGGCTACTCATTTTACCTAGAACATGTCCCAAATCCCCTCACTTTTGTTTTGCCTGTGCTATTCCGTCTACTTTTATACCGTCATTTCCTCGCTTCTGCTGCTGAAATACTATCCATCCTTCAAAAGCTCAAATGTCTTTCCTCATACTTTTTAACTTAATTTGGTTTTTCTCACCATGAATTCCCTTAATTACTCTCTTATGTCATTTGCACATTCTACGATTTACTTTGGTTATATGGATATTTTTGTTAGGCCTTCTCACCTTTCCATCACCTACATAAATGGCAACAGAATTTTGCTCACTAAATATTGTTGGATTTAGCTGGAGGTCAAGGATACTTTTGTGAAACCAGTAAATGGATAGTGTAAGGGAAGAAATGACAGATATAAATGGGCACAGCCTAAATATCCCTGAATGAAATGGAGAGGACCGCACGACTTGACTAAAGAGGGTTCGGCCATTATATAATAGGCTGATCTCGTCCAGTTTTGGATAAAACTTTACCTTTTTACTTTGCAAGTATACATTGTATTGGATGAGGATCATGTTTTATCCATCTTTAAATTCATTTTCTACCACAGGAGTGGGAAACCTGTGGCCTTAAGGCCCCATCTTCTAGGTCCTTAAGTGAGTGAGGCCTTTTGACTGAATCCAAACTTTACAGAATAAATCTTTTTATATTTATTAATACATTTTTGCTCATCTTTTATATTTTTATTTTATTTTTAAAATGAATGTATTTGAAATACCAAAGAATAAAATAAGTTTCAATGAAATAATCCTTCTAGATTGATTGGCACAATTAGAACATTAGTAAACCATAAGGGCTAACTTGACGGCTGCTATGCTCATGATTTAGTTCTAACTTTCCATGCCTGACTGGCACCACCAGTGCATGAGGCTGGTTGGTGAGAGTTTATGGGGATCGAGTAAGCCAGTCTGTTATCAGCTTTTGACAGTGGTGCACTGTGTTTCTGTTTGAAGTGGAATTTGTGAATAGTTGCAGTTTGACAATATTTTTTAATTCTGTCTGCCTGACAGCCCATCATATCAAAGAAGACCAAGAAAACACTGAAGGAAGAAAATAGATTTTTTAATGAGGACTGGGAATTGCAATATTATCTTGTTTTTGAGAAAGATAAGATGATTTGCTTGCTTTGTGATACTGTAATATCAACATGAAAGAAATCCAATGCTCATCATCATTATAATACTCATAAGGACCACAAATATTTCAAATTAGAGGGACAGGTACAAAAGGTTGTATTGCAGAAATTAAAAGATGAAAAGCAAAAGCAAAGACAATTATTACAAGTAGCAATAAGACCTGGAAATAATACCACTGAAGCAACGTATAAAGTATCTTATACACTCACTAAAAGACAGAAGCCATTTAGTGATGTCGAAATTGTGAAAGAAAGCACTGTTGAAGTTGTAGGATGCTTAGACCCTGATAACATCTCAAAGTACAAACTGCCTCTTTCAAGGAGAACCATAACTGATCAGCAGCATGAATTAGGCTTCAACGCAACAGAACAACTTCATGCAATACTTCAAAAGGAAAATATATATTATTCAATCACTTTGGATAAATCAACTAATACTACTGACTCAGCACAGGTTTTATAATTCATTTGGGTCTTCAGAGAAGTTTTTTTTTTTTCTATGAAGAGTTACTTGCTTTGGACATTCTTAGGAATAGAACACAGGGAATAGATATCTTCAACAATTTTCAAGGTAAGTTTTGTAAAGTTGGGACTGAATTTGGTAAATTTAGTGAGTATATGTATAGACAGTGTACCTTCCATGACAGGAAAACACGAAGAGTTTATTGCACAGATTTTTAAAAAGCATTAACAGATCCAGATGCTCTCATTTCTTTTCATTGTATCTTGCATCAGCAAAATATCTGCACTAAAGCTATTATTTTAAGTGACACTTGGCAACAAGTTATAAGTATTGTTAACTGTATTCATGCAAATACAGTTCAAATATAGTTTGAATGGAACCATCAGTTTCATAAGGTGCTAAAGTTGAACCATGCAGTATTCAGTGTGGATTTGCCGTATCATTTGAAATTGTGTTGGCTATCACAGGTATAGGTGTTAGCCAAAATTTTATCTCTGCAAGAACAGATAGTTAAATTTTATGAAGAACAGAATCAGCAATGTGAATTATTGAAAGAAGACTTCTATAGAAATGCAGCATTTGTGTGATATCATGTCAAATTGAAATGACTTGAATATTTTTTTGCAAGGTAAAACTAAGTCTATATATAATGTGTGACCAAAAAGCTATCTTTTTTCAAAACACTTCTTCTTTAAAAGGAAATTTCAGGTGGACATTTTCCTTGGTTAGCAAAGGTCATTGATGAGCAGGATGATATATGCAAATCATGTGAAGAATACTCAGCTGTTATAGACCTATTAATTGGAGAATACAATGAAAGGTTCACTGACTTTGACAATCATGACACCACACTTAAATTAGCATTTCAGCCTTACCTAGTTGATATTACCAAGGCACCTCAAGAACTACAGATGGAATTGGTTGAGCTCTCAGAAGATGACATTTTAAAGTCATTGTTTGATGCTAAGAAAGATCCAATTGAAATATGGGTAAATGCAGTAGATTCACACACCTTCAGCAACATGCCCAAGAAATGCTTTCTTGCTTTCCAACCACTTACTGCTGCAAATCTACAACTTAACCCAAACAAGACACCCTGAAGGTCACAAATGACTGATACTCATCTAAGGGATCAACTGAAACTATAGACCTCCATGGTGAAACCAAATATTCAAATGCTTTCCAACAAAAAGCAGACACATCAAAGTTGTTAAAATGTTAGGTAACTTTAAAATTAACAAATAGTTTTCATATTTTGAAATTATTAAATACATAGTAGATTTTTACAAAATAATGTGCTTTTTAAAGTGTATCTACTTGAAGTTTCTTGAATGTGGCCTTATTTGATTACAGCTAAATTAATGTGACCTTCCAACATGAAAAGTTTCCCCAACCTGTTCTAGCATACAGAAAGTTTTAGGTAAAGATATGTGTAACGAATGAATGAATGCCTAACACTGTAATAAGTTTAATGAATGAATGTCAAATCCTAATCCAGGATGATCTCTTTCATTGAGATGGGAGTCAAGATTTTGCGCTTGGAAATTAGCACAATAATAAGCCAACAAGGAAGCAGTATTGTCTACATATATTTCTTTACTCAAGATCAAAAATGCAGAATTATTATAGAATTACTACTATTTATACTCATGGGTGGATTCATCTTGGACCATCCAGAAATATTATAGCATGCACTAACCAAGAATGCATTGACTTTTAATCAGAATTTAGAAGTTATGAGTTAAAATGTCCAAAGCTATATCATACAGAGTATTTTGAGAACAAAATTGATTTATTTGAAAAAATTTCCAGTGGTTACCTTACACAAAACATGCAATCACAGCGTTGACTCATGATGTTTTAAATTCCAATTTAGTTATAAATTTTGGAACTATTTTTATTTCAAAATGACACAATTTATTGGAGAATTATTATAAAGCATAGATAAAAGATTAAGAAATATGTTATAACATGATTACCTAGATATAATCACCATTACCTATTCTGATATCTATATTAATATTTCTGACATTTTATGCTTATTTATATTGTTTTATTTTGTTTTTTTCACAAAATCAGAAACATGTTATGTAAATTTGGTGAAGTCTCAGGCTGCAAAATCAATGTACGCAAATCAGTAGCATTCCTACACGCCAATAAGTCAAGCAGAGAGTCAAATCAAAGACTCAATACCTTTCACAATAGTTACAAAGAAAATAAAATACCTACAAATATATTTAACCAAGGAAATGAAAGATCTCTACAAAGAGAACTACAAATCACTGAGGGAGGAAATTGCAGATGATGTAAACAAATGGAGAAACATATCATGCTCATGGATTGGTAGAATCAACATTGTTAAAATGTCCATATCACCTAACTCCAGTGAGAATGGCTTTTATCAAAAGTTCCAAAACAGCAGATGCTGGCACAGATGCGGAGAGAAAGGAGCATTTATATACTGTTAGTAGAACTGTAAACTAGTTGCAACCTCTATAGAAGATAGTATGGAGAGTCCTCAAAGAACTAAAAGTAGACTTACCATTTGAACCAGCAATCCCACTACTGGGTATTTACCCAAAGGAAAAAAAAGCCATTTTATCAAAAAGACTCTTGCACTAGAATGTTTATTGCTGCACAATTCACAATTGCAAAGATACGTAATCAACCCAAGTGCCTATCAATTCATGAGTAGATTAATAAAATGTGGTATGTGTATACCATGAAGTACGACTCATCCATAAAAAAATAAATTAATGCCTTTTGCAACAATCTGAATGGAACTGGAAATCATCCTCCTAACTGAAGTATCACAAGACTGGAAAAACAAATACCACATGTACTCACTATTAAATTGTAACTGATTATCACTCATGTGCACAGATGGGAAGTAAAACTCAATGGAAATCATGCACATGGGAGGCACGAGGAGGGAATGGTTGACATCATACCTAACAGGTCCAATGTACAATATCTGGGTTATGTGCACACTTATAACTTTGATTCAAGCAGCACCAAAGCAATCCATGTAACCAAAATATTTGTACCCACATAATATTATGGCAAAAAAAATACTTCACTGTATTAGTTTGCTAGTACCAATGAAGTACCACAGACTGATTGGCTTAAACAACAGAAATTTATTTCCTCACAGATCTGGAGGGGAGGCTAGGAGTCCAAGATCAATGTTTCAGCAATATTGAAATGTTGATTTCTTCTGATGGCCTCTCTGCTTGACTTGCAGATAACCAACTTTTTCTGGTGTCTTCACATGATCCCTTTTCTCTATCTGTGTCCAGATTTCTTCTTCTTATAAGGACACTAGTCATGTTGGATTAGAGCCCACCCTAACAACCTCCTTTAACCTTAATTACCTCTCTAAAGATCCTATCTCCAAATCCAGTGTCATCTTGACATACTGTAAGTTAGGGCTTCAACATATGAATTTGGAGAACACACAATTCAGCCTATAACACTTAGAGATTTTTATCATTTCTTCTGGGAAGAGAATAGTAATCCTTTTGTTATTCTAAGGTATGATGACAAAGGAGTTCAGATAGTGACATTTTATCAATCAATAAACAAATGCTTCTACACTTCATCATTAATATTCATGAGAGTGGGGACTGGATCTGTCTTGCTCACTGTTGGTTAATATATTGTCTAAAACAGAATAGGTATATAGTAAACATTTGTGGATTAAATGAATAAATGAAGGAAATATCCATTTACTTAAGAAACTGTGGTAATTAGTGCTAAGGAAAGTCAAGGAAGTACTATGTCACTTTCAAAGAATATGCAATATTAAGAGAAGGATTACAACATTTGAAGTCAGATAATAAAGCCATATTACAAACACAGATATCTTCAGGGGTTAGGCAAGTAATTTAAATGTGTAAAGCAACTATGAGCAAGAAAATAAGAAATGATAGTGGACTTTCATTAACTAGAAAATCAACATTAAACCTAAAGATAATAAAATTGTATTCTCTTTAAAAAATAGCAGTAACATTGTACTTCTAACCAAAATATTTCTGAGGATTTATGTAGGAAGACAGGTTATCAGTTATTGGCTTTTGTTTAGCATATGCATTTACGTTGTTTTACAAACTTACTAAAAACATAATTAGAATCAAATGGCCAATAAAACACAGATTCTGGAATATTAATATATGTGGTAGGCACTCACTGATCTGAGAAAACAGTATAGAACTGATAGTTCAATTTTAAACATCAAACCATTGCCAGACAGAAATGTGATCTAGGTGATCTCAAAATGTCTTCACTGGTTTAAAACATGTAAGTAATTCCATGTAGAAATCTTCACCAATTAGACTGTCTTAATAATAGTCAATACCTAAATTTTTCCCAATTGTAACAATCTATATATCTGTGAATCTATATGATAGATTAATTTTATTTGGTTTTTAACCAATTTTTTAAATGTGTTTCCATTGTGCTGCAGCAATTTGTTATTCTTTACAGAGATCCTACGTGGTTAAAAAAAAAATCACTCTGGCTCCTTTCCCACAAACTAACGTTATGTCTTTTTTTTTCATAGCCACCATCAATTCCCTCCCTGTTGTGCTATTCATATGTCTCCGCCAAAGGAGTATATTTATCAGATGCTGAATGAATTCCTCTAACAAAACATATTCTTTGACAAAAAAGAAAGTAAGTGATGAGTACTTTATATTCTATATTAGGCCCACTGCTTGATTTAACCTAGGGCTATGTGTACACATAAATTTTCATGGACACAGTTTATACATTTCCATTTTTATAGCCCTCTCAACTTTTCAGATAGAGGTGAAGGGCTATTTAATCCTTTCTCTTTGAGAGATATAAAAATAGAATATATGTGAACATAGCCTGACTTACTGGCTCTATATGTGGCTTTTTTTGAATCAGATATTAATTTGGGAAGACATTTTAATATTGTCAATAAATATTACATGCTGGTGTTTAACATAAGATGGATTTTTCTCTCCAAATGAATTTAGTATCCTGAAAGGTTTCAGATGGTAGAGCATTCATTTAGGTGCAAAATCGCAAGGTGTAGTCAGAAGCAATGGAAACCTCTCTAAAATACTCAGTTAAGGACCCTGCTAAGCTAAAACGTCTCTACACATTTCCCTTCTCATATTTAGAAGAACTGTAAATCGCTGGAAACAGCTACTTCATTTCTGTTCTCTGGCCAGTGCTTGAATCCCAGGAGACATTCCAGGGGATAGACGTCTGATGGCTTCAGCACATCCTCCAGAGGACTCTCCATACAAATCACAGCTGAACCGGCCGCCTTCGGTAAGAAGTTTTGAGCCAGCAATAAGACTGCATTATCTCTTCTCCGTGGAGACAAAAATCCCTTTTGATCAAGTTTGCAGTCACCTCAAGGTCAGAAGGGAGCACCTTGCATTATGACTTGCTGGTTCCTCCCCAGCCTGGAGTGGAGTCCATCTGCTTCGCTGACAACACTTGTTTAAACTTGAGCAGCAGTATTAAGAAGGGAGGGGTCAGGAAAAGGAAGAAACATAAAGAAATCCAGGTATGAATTGGTGGCCAGATGTTTCAGTTGGAGGGAGCAATCCTCCAATCTATAGGTGGAAAATCCTGTTTTTGTATTACTGAACCATACCAGTTTTCAGCACCACAGTTTTTTATGTCCTCTCAGGTTTAGGGTTCTTTAGCCTCTCCCTTGAGAAGCACATTTGCAGGACATCAGGGGAATGAAGAAGGTTTCCTGTCCCATCAGAGTAGTTTTCTTCCAGGAAAATTCTATCCATTAAAACAAACTTTAGACTAAAAATCTGCATTGAAATATCTTTAAAAGGAAAAGAACACAATATTTTATTCTATAGTTATCTCTCTGATAGAGAATATGAAGCCACGTTCTATGAAGCACTTAGTTTACCTATGGAAATTTGTTACATGTACATTTCCAAAGGTTTAATAAATTGCAGCACATATACACATTATCATGGATGATTAGCAAAATATTAGGTAATTAATTTTTAGTTAGCAAAAATACTTCAAAATATTAGCAAATATGGCTTTTTTTTTTATCCTACTGGATCTCATCACCTTCTTTTGGGAAATTTTGTTCTTTGATGATCAGTGGAAGGTGTTTCTCCAGATTCCAAAATGAGGAATATTTGAAGATCTACTCATGGGAAATGGATTGTGGTAAAAGGATAGCGGATTGAAAGGCAGGGAAGCTGATTTTTCTAATACTGATTCTATAAATCACTAACCTTAAATGTACATAGCACTGAACTCATTGCCTTGCACTAAATAAATGCCTGTGATTCATTTTCTTCAACTGTATGCTGGCAAATTGCCTAAACGAAAATTTTGCTTCTCAAAGCATGGGCTTCAGACCAGCAGCTTCCACACCACTCAGGAGCTTCTTAGAAATGCAAAGTCTCAGAGCCCTGTCTCTGGAACCACTGATTCACAATCTGCATTTCAACCAGGTTTCTCTGTGATTCATATGCACATTATAGTTTAAGAAACACAGTGTAGATTAACTTCAAGGACTTCTTCCTTCTCCTTCTCCTTCTTCTTCTCCTTCTCCTTCTCCTTCTCCTTCTCCTTCTCCTTCTCCTTCTCCTTCTCCTTCTCCTCCTCCTCCTCCTCCTCCTTCTTCTTCTTCAGTAATCCATAATTTCATGGAATAAAAATCTCACAGGATACTGATACTTTGGCCGGGTGTTCCAATTCAGCTCAAAGAAAGATTCATGTTCTTGCTGTTTGCAGAACTGGAAAGCAGGTGGAAAGCAGGGCA
>CAUYRT010021311.1:0-39868 GCA_963574885.1 Lepilemur ruficaudatus | reverse complement strand
ACCATGGAGTACTATTCAGCTATAAGAAGCAATGGTGATATAGCACCTCTTGTATTTTCCTGGATGGAGCTGAAACCCGTTCTACTAAGTGAAGTATCCCAAGAATGGATGGACAGGCACCACATGTACTCACCAGCCAATTAGTATTAGCTGATCAACACCTAAGTGGACACATAGGAACAACATTTATCGGGTGTCGGGCAGACGCGAGGGCAGAGGAGGGGATGGGTATATACATATATAACGAGTGCGATGTGCACCATCTGCGGGATGGTTAGGCTTGAGGCTCTGACTGGAGGGGGGAGGGGGCAAGGGCAATGTACGCAACCTTAACATTTGTACCCCCATAATATGCTGAAATAAAAAAAATAAATAAATAAAAATTAAAAAAAATAAAAAAGTACTTTATTGCTAAAAAAATGCTAACAATCATCTGAACCTTAACTATTCATAATCCTTTTCCTGGTAGAGGGTCTTCTCTTGTTGATGCTGACGGCTGATGAATGATCAGGATGCTTGTAGATGCTGAAGACTGGGGCAGCTGTGGCAATCTCTTAAAATAAGACAATAATGAAGTTTGCCACATCAATTGCCTCTTCTTTTCACAAAAGATTTCTCTATAGCATGGAATGCTATTTGACAGCATTTTACCTAGTAGAACTTCTAACAAAATTGGAGTCAATACTCTCAAACCCTACTGCTGCTTTATCAAATAAGTTTATGGAATATTCTAAATCCTTTGCTGTCTTTTCAACAGTGTTCATTGCATCTTCACCATGAGTAGACTACATCTCAAGAAACCGTTTTAGTTAGAGTAGTAGAGTGGAGAAAGGGCTGAGATTGGATGCATGGGCTTGAAGATTGGGTACCACTGGTTAAGAAAAAAAAACAACTCTTAAGCAGAGGCTAACTAGAGGGGCTGATAACTGCAGGCAAGAACTAGCTTCAATGGCTTGTCAGCTATCTCTGCCACGTTAAATGAATTTTGGCTAATTACAATATCATTCACATTGAACTTTTAAAATTTCTTCGCCCTTGAAATCATCATGACCATTCCAAAAGAACCACACAAAGTACGAAAATGGGAGGGCACCCAATTCTAAGTACTACCCAAATTCTTAATAAAAGCCAACAACTTGCCTTTGATATTCCTTCCATTGATCAATAAAACTACAAAAGATCTAAAACCACTTCCTCCCAGTGCAGCTACTCTTTCAAGTCTGCCCACTCTCTCTCTTGAGAGTGTATTTTCGCTTTCAATAAAAGCTATCACTTACATGGTTTACATGGTGCATCCTGAAATTCTTTTCCTGACCATCACCAAGAATTTGGATAAACCTCCATTCAGAGGCCAATAACACCTTCTTTGCTCGTCCATAAGAAGCAACTCCTCATCCATTCAAGTTTTATCACAAAGATTGCAGCAATTCAGTCACATCCTCAGGCTCTACTTCTAATTTTAGTACTCTGCTATTTCCTTTACATCTACAGTTACTTCTTCCACTGAAGTCTTGATCCCCTCAAAATCATCCATAAGGGTTAGAATCACCTTCTTCCAAATTGCTGTTAATGTGAATATCTTTAGCTGCTCCCATGAAGCAGATTTTTAAATGGCCTCTAGAATGGTGAATTCTTTCCAGAAGGTTTTCAATTTACTTTGCCCAGATCCATCCGGAGAATCACTATGATAGCTATAGCCTTAAGAAATGTATTTATTTAGAATACTAGACTTGAAAGTCAAAATTATTCCTTGATCCATGGGCTGCAGAATGAATGTTGTGTCAGCAGACATGAAAACACTATCTTGTACATCTCCATCAGAGCTCTTGGGTGCTGAGGTGCATTTTCAATGAGAACTAATATTTTGAAAGGAATCTTCTTCTCTGAGGACTAGGGCTCCACAGTGGGCTTAAAATATTCAGTAAATCGTGCTGTAATCCAGGCTTTGTTATTCCCATTTCTAGGGCACAGGCAAAGTAGATTCAGCACAACTCTTGAGGGCCTTAGGATTTTTCAGAACGGTAAATGAGCACTGACTTCAACTTAAAAGCCACCAGAAGCACCAGCTGCATTAGCCCCTAACAAGAGAGTCAGCCTTTGAAGCTTTGAAGCCAAGCAAAGACTTTTTCTTTTTAGCTCTGAAAATCCTCAATGGCATCTTTTCCTAATAGAATGCTTTTTGTTCTACATTGAAAACCTGGTATTTACTGTAGCCATCTTAATCAATGATCTTGGTGGGATCTAAATAATGCTGTAGCTTTTCCATCAGCACTTGCTGCTTTACCTTGTATTTTTATGATACAGAGACACCTTATTCCTTAAACCTCATGAACCAACCTCTGATAGCCTCAGTCTTCTCTTCTGCAGCTTTCTCACCTCTGTCAGCCTTTATAGAATTGAAGAGAGTTAGGGCCTTGCTCTGGATTTAATGGAATGTTGTGGCTGATTTGACCTTCTATCTACAGCAATAAAACTTTCTTTACACTAGCAACAAGGCTGTTTAGCTTTCTTATTCTTGTGTTTACTGGAGTCGCACTTTTAATTTCCTTCATGAGTTTTTTC
This sequence comes from Lepilemur ruficaudatus, assembly GCA_963574885.1. Classification (NCBI taxonomy): domain Eukaryota; kingdom Metazoa; phylum Chordata; class Mammalia; order Primates; family Lepilemuridae; genus Lepilemur; species Lepilemur ruficaudatus. Next base: position 37,306 of record CAUYRT010021311.1, on the reverse strand, counting down.
TTTGCATTCATGACTTGGCTAGCTGTTTGGCACAAGAGGCCTTGCCTTCAGCCTGTCTCAGCTTTTGACATGCCTTTCTCACTAAGCTTCATTATTTCTAGCTTTTGATTTAAAGCGAGAGATGTGCAACTCTTCCTTTCACTTGAATACTTACAGACCATTGTAGTGTTGTTAATTGGCCTAATTTCAATATTGTTGAGCCTCAAGGAATAAGGTGGCCCAAGGGAAGGAAGAGAGACAGGGCGGCAGCCAGTTGGTGGAAGAGTCAGAATATACACATTTATTGACTAAGTTCCCATAAGTCAATGCCTTATATGAGTGTAGTTCATGGCACCTCAAAACAATTACAATAGTATCATCAAAGAGCACTGATCACAGATCAACATAAACAGACATAATAACAATTTACAAGTTTGAAATTTTACAAGAATTACCAAAATGTGACATAGAGACCCAAAGTGAACACCATTTTAAAAATGGCACCCATAGCCTTTCTGGACACAGGGTTGTCACAACCCTTCAATTCATTAAAACAATAATTAAAAAAAAACAGTATCTGTTAAAGGCAATAAAGTAAAGCATAATAAAATAATGTACACATGTATTTAGAATAATAAAAGAGATTTTCCCTTTGCATCAAGAAATGAACATGTTCCCAGAAAAATGAATGGCTACAAAAAAAGAAAAAATTAACATGGATCCAATAAGACAAAAGTGACTAAAAAACAAATGTGTTAAATCCTCTTTACACATTATGCCTCACATAAATGTTCCCTTCAAAGAAATTATGAGTCATTTAAAGCATCCATATTAAACGAAGTGCTCTTTTTTACACTGCTTATAAAATCATCAATGACAAATAAAATCGTCAAAAGTTATAACTACCATTCACTTGCAAACATCAAGTCACTAATCTCAAATAACTGAAGAAAAATCTTTAAAATAAGTATACTTCTATTATATATTAAATTGGAATGAATAAATCTATATTTTATTTAAATCTCTTATGAAGTACTAATTCTGTGAAATTACAACTCCAAGAAAAAGAAACTTAGTTGATGATCCCAAAGCCAAATAGATATTAATAAAAAAGAAAATTCCCTTTTCATACCTTAAGGTAGCAGTGTACATAGCAATAATGAAGCAGGTTATCAGAAGGTTGAGTAAGGCTGCTGACCACACGCACCAACTGTTCAGCATACATTGGCACAGAATGTTCCAGATTAATTTTATCCACCAATATCTGAATGGATGGCAAAGGCCGAAGAGACTGGAAGTTTGTAGTACTCATGAACGTACTTGAGTTCTAGAAAATAATAGTTTCACTTTATATTTTAAGAGTAGTGAATAAGTTGCAATTTCCTCTATATAAGATTTAGACCTGCACATTTTGCAGTGATATCAAATCAATCTAGAAATGATGTCTTTCTACAGAACTCTCTTTTTAAGTATGTCCCAGATTTCAAAGAATGCATATTTGTTGCAAAATTATCATTGCTTTTTTTGATAAAGCTTTTTACTTTTTCAATCAACTATATGCCTCACTATGATGAAGGTATTTTCTTTTTTTTTTTTTTTAATTTTATTGGGAGAAAACTACAAAACATTTACAGTACAATGTTTACAGTCACAATTTGCAGTGAGCTGATTTCCCAAAATATATTACCATTAACTATACACCTCGGTAAATTCACTGAAGGTATTTTCTTAAGCTCAATCATTCTAAAAAATGGTCTGGATATACAAGAGTCAGCCATCGTTTATTTTCTTACCCTTTATTCATAGTTAGATGACTAAGAACTAAATGGACTACACCACACAGTATCAAAAATACAATAAGCAACGTTTGCAGGAAGTAAAAATTTCTGATCCATATCATATCTACTAACAATACACATGTTAAAGGCTCATAAAATCCTCAAAATCTTGAGAAGGGCTTGGTATTTTCAGTTACAGAATCTGAGCTTCCAAATAAATACAAGTAATTTCAAGATTTCTGTAGTAGGTACCCTTATTGGCAAGTAACCCTTTCCTGTCCAAGAACTCCCTTACTCCCTTAATATGCCTTACCTGTGGTTCTCAATGAGGAACTTCATGCCTTTCTATCCAGAGGAATGTAAAAATACATGAGAAGAGCAGTTTCTTTGTTTTGTCTTTCACTGTCACAATACTATTGGCCTTTACCCAGGTATTAGCCAAAGATGGTAAATGCTACATAATACTTCTCCAAACACCCAGGTATTAGCCAAAGATGGTAAATGCTACATAATACTTCTCTAAACCAAAAGGCCAATAGTACCATCACCAACAAATACTGTGCCTACAATTGACTAAGTTGAACTGATTTTTGACCATTATTAATAATTTTAAAACCACAATTTATTCAGCAATTACTCTGCTTTTTTAAGTGATTTTATTTTGGATTATTAAGAAGGATAGAGTAAAGCACACACATCTGAAATGTAGAGCTCAATGAATTTTTACATCTTTAACCACCACCCAGCTAAAGCACTCCAGAAGACTGTCCCATGTCCCACTGGATGCAATATCAAATTCCCAGCAGAGGCAGCCAATATTCTCACTTCATTCACCATAATTTAGTTTTACTCTTGAACTTCATATAAATGATACCATACAGCATATATTCTTCCACTCAGTATAACATCTGTGAGAATTATCTATGTTGTTCATTCTTTTAAGTTCACATTTTTATCACTCTGGAGTGGCTCTCTTTATCTCTAATCATACTTATTACTTTAAACTCTACTTATTCTGGTATTGAAATAACCATACTATCTTTCTTTTGATTAGCATTTAAATGGTATGGTTTTTCTATCCTTTTACTTCTAACCTATACCCTTATAAATTCCAGTTTCACAATTTATAACTTGGTTCCTTTTTTACGGATTGAGATATCTTTTGAAATCTTCTGCCTCTTTGTCACTTTCCTTGAACTTATCAGAGTTAAAGTCCACATGTAATAACTCCTATATATTAATCATGTCTATGTCTACTTATATTATTAATTTTTCTCATTGTACTTAATTCTGTTGGCTCTGTTTTCTCGCATATCTCATAATTTTTTATTAGGCAGCTGACATCACGGATAAAAAATTATAAAGCCTCTTGATAATATCTTCCTCCGAAATAAGTTAACTATTCTTTCACAAGTGGACAGAATACAAGCATAAGATCATGGTCCTATGCAGGACTGCAATTAAGCTTTCATAGAAACCCTATTTCGACTTGCACTTATTCTTATGGTATGGCTCTTAGAAATTTCAAAGGAGAGCCCCAGGTGCTAAATGGTAGAGCCTAAACTGTAACTGTTGATACTCGTCACCATGCAGACAGTGAAATTTCTACTTTGCTATTTAGCCTGTGTTTTCTGCTGTGTGTCCTGAAGTCTTGCACTGCACATGGGCAGCTTATGAGTTAGCCAACATCATAAAAGAAATTTTATCCAAATCTGGGGGCTGCTTTCTCAATGAGGTCTCTTTACTAGCATTTTTCTCTTTGATGGGCATACTGGAAGACTAAGTATGGGTGAAGAAAGAATCTCTCACCTTGAGGATTTCTCAGTAAAAACTGCCAAAACCAAAAAGCAAACCAAAAAAACAAAATATTCAAGAACTCCAGGACAACTACAAAAGACATTAACATACACATGATAGGAATTCCAGAAGGAGAAGAAAAAGAGAAAGGAACATAAGAAACATCTGAAGCAATAATAACTAAGAGTTTCCCCAAATTAATGTCAGAGACCATACCACAGATCCAGGAAGCTCAGAGAACACCAAGCAGGATACATGTAAAAAACAAACAAACAAAAAAAACAAAACAAAAAAAACCTACACTTAGGCAAGTCATTTTCAAACTACAGAAAATCAAAGATAAATTCCTGAAAAAAAAACCAGAAAAACATACATCTTACCTATAAAGAAATAACTGAATTATATTTGACCTCTACTCAAAAAACATGCAAGCAAGAAGAGAATAAAATGAAGTACTTTAAGTGTTGAGAAGACAAAATCCACCAACCTAGAATTCTATATCCATGAAATTACATTTCAAAAGTAAAGGAGGAAAAAAAAAGACTTTCTCAAACAAAAAATGAGGAAATTTGTTGCCAGCAGACCTGCGTTACAAGAAATGGTAAAAGAAATTCTTTAGAGAGAAGGAAAATGATAAAAGTCAGAATCTGCATCTACCTAAAGAAACAAAGAGCATAGGGAAGGAATTAGTAAAGGCAAAATAAAAACCTTTAATTTTTCTTATTCTTAATTGAGCTAACATATAAGTTTACTGAAAATAATAATAGCAACAATGTATTCAATTATGTATGCTTATGTATGTATTCATGTATGTATATATATTGTTAATATATAGGTTTATGCAAACTTATATGGAAGAAAAATGAGTCACAGCAATGATACAAAGAATAGGAAGGCCAAATTAGATTTGTTTGTTTTTTATAAAGAACTTACACTACCTGTAAAGTGATATAGGGTTATTTGAAAGTGGATTTGAATTAGTTATAATATATAATGCAAACTGTAAGGCAAACACTAAAAAGAGTAAAAAAAAGAGCTATAGCAGATATCCTAACCAAGGAAAGAAAATAAAAAATAGATTCATATATGCTCAATTGAAACCACAAAAAGGCAAAAAAAAGAGTGGAAGACAAAAACAGGAACAAAGAACAAGGGCAACACAAAGAAAATAATAATATATATGGTTGGTATAAATCCAGTTGTATCAATAATCACTCACCTCACAACAATAATCTTAATGAACCAATTAAAAGAGAGTGAGTAGCTCAAGAAAAAGACCCAAGAATATGGTGCCTACAAGAAACCCACTTTAAATATAAAGACACATATAGATTAAATAGAGAAATATATATCATACTAACACTAATCAAAAGAAAGTGGGAGTGGCTATGTTAATTTCAGACAAAGGAGATATCAGACTTGGGAAAGTTATCCAGGATAAAGGGGATTAAGTAACGATAAAGAAGTCAACTTCGAAAGATGACATAACAATCCTTAATACGTATACAACTAAAGACACAGTGTCAAAATACATGAAGCAAAAACAGATAGAACTTAAAGCACAAAATACATGAATCCGCTATTTCAGTTAGAGACTTCGACATTCTTCTATCATAAACAAACAGATCCAACACACAGAAAATTGATAAGGACATAATTGAACTTAATACTATCCATCACCTGGATATAATGGACATCAATGGATGGTTTCATTCAGCAAGAGCAGAATTCTTTTAAAGCTTGCATGGAACATTCACCAAGATAGATCACATTCTATACCATAAAACACATCAAAACAAGTTTAAAAGACTAGAAATCATCTAATGTTTGCCCTCAGACCACAATGGAATTAAACTAGAAATCGATAATAGAACTCTAACTGAAAAAAATCTCAAAATACTTGAAGATTAAGCAACTTTTCAATAGCACATGGGTCAAAGAAAAAAAGCTCAAGAGAAATTAAAAGTACTTTGAATTAAGTGAAAATGAACATACAGCTTATCAAAATTTGTGGGATGCAGTGAAAGCAGTAATTACAGGGAAGTTTATAGCATTGAATACATATATTAACATAAGAAGAAAATCTAAAATCAATCATCTAACCTTAGGAAACTAGAAAAAGAGCAAATTAAACCCAAAATAAGCAGAAGAAATAATTAAAATTATTACAAAAATTAAGCATTAAATTGAACAAAAATTGAAACAAATCGAGGAGATTGAGAACAGGAAATCAACAGAGAAAAATCAACAAAACCAAAAGCTATTTCTTTGAAAAAAATCAACAAAAATAAATAAACCTCTAGCCAGGCTAACTAAGAAAAAAAGAAAGAGGACACAAATTATTGATACCAGAAATGAAAGAGGAATATCACTACAAATCCCATGGACATTAATTGGATAATAAAGAAATACTATGTTTCTTTTCTTACCTCAATTTTAAAAAAAAGAAATACTATAAATAATTCAACGCCCACAAATTTGATAACCTACATGAAATAAACCAATTTCTTAAAAGATACAAGGTGATGACCTTGGGTATGGTGATGACTTTTAGATAAAATATCAAAGGCACAATCCATAAAAGAAAGAACTGATATGTTGTACCTCATTAAAATTTCAAAATTCTGCTCTGCGAAATACACAGAGAATGAGAAGATAAGCCACAGTGGGGGGGGGGGGGAATATTTGCAAAAGACCTATCTGATAAAGGATTACTACCTCAAATCTACAAGAAATACTTAAAACTCAACATTAAGAAAACAAATAACCCTAATAAAAAATGGTGACAGATCAGAAGAGACACCTCACCAAAAAAGGTGTACATAAGCATATGAAAAAATGCTCTACCTTATGTCATCAGGGAAATGAAAATTAAAACAAGATACCACTACACAACTATTAGAATTGCGAAAAACCAACATACAACCAATTCAGAAGACAGGTTGGTAGTTTCTTAGAAAACTAAATATACTCCTAGCATACAACCCAGCAATCGCACTCCTTCGTATTTACCCAAAGGAGCTGAAAACATGCTCACACAAAAACCTGCACCCGGATGTTTATAGCTGCTTTATTCCTAACTATCAAAACATGGAAGCAACCAAGAAGTCCTTCAGTAGATGAATGGATAAACTGTGGTACATTCCCAATGTAACATCAGTCAGTGATAAAAAGAAATGAACTATCAAGCCACAGAGGAGCTATCAAAGACATTGAGGAACCTTAAACGCATATTACTAAGTGAAAGAAGCCAACTACGTGACATTCTAGAAAAGGCAAAACTATGGAGACAGTAAAAAGATTAGAGGTTAGTGGTTGCCAGGGTTAGGAGGAGGGAGGTATGAATAGGCAGAGCACAGAGGATTTTTAGGGCATTGAAACTACTGTGTAATACAGTTACAATAGATATATGTCATCATACATTTGTCAAAACCCACAGAGCATAAAACACCAAGAGTGAACCCTAATGTAAACTATGGACTTTGAATGATAATGATATGTCAATGTAGGTTCATCAGTTATAACAAATATACCACTTTACTGAGGTATGTTGATAATGAAGGAAGTTATGCATGTGTGCAAGGGAGGGAGTATATGGTAAATCTCTGTCCCTTTTGTTCAATTTTGATTTGAACCTTCAAAATAATCCTAGAAGCTAGGTACTATAGGGGAACTAGCCTATGCCAGCACCCTGACAATGTTACACAAATCTATGCCATGAAGGCAAGGTTCAACCACAGCAGATCTAAGGTTTGGTAGAACATCTTATAATACTCTAAGAACAGGGAAAGATGGTCTTATGAGAAGCTACTGAAAGACCATTTCTCATTTACCTTCCCATCTTGAGGGAGGCTGCCATAGAACAGTTTCTCATCAGCATCCCTCATACAAGTAAGATATGGGGCTTTCCACATCATCAGTAACAGGCTATATAACTGTTTAGCTACAGTGTGAAATTGAATCCTTGCCAACAGAGTACCCTACCACGCATGTTAGAAGGCATTTGGCCTGTTAGTTGTAGTGTCATCCTATAGAACAAGGGACAGTGGGAGCTGACACCATTATTGATTTTGCTTTTGCTGTGAGTAATAAACTGTCTGAATCTACCTGGTATTATTGCTTCTTTATTGGCTAAATATGTCAGCCTGTTTGAAAAAAATTAATTTTCTTTGTTTTTAAGAAAAAGAAAACAAATCTTACAGATATAACGCAACTGCCTAAGGTCTAACATCTAGACCCATGCTCTTCAACATTTCTTTATATTAATACATCCTTAGCTTAAGTTTATTTTATTAAAATATATATTTAAATTACTTTTTAAGAATTAACAATTTTACTTCATCGTAGATAACCATATGAGCAAATATTCTTTTATTAAATGACAAAGAAATACATGTATGAAAGGAAACAAGTAGTGAATCACAAAATATACCTTTTCTCCCATAATGACAGGTAGCAAATGGTCTAGCAAGTTGAATTCAGCCATGAAAATTGTGCAGGTACATTTGAGGAGAGTAACACTTGTATGTCGAGTAGGAATATACTCCTCCAGGGAAGCTACTTCTTCAGGATTCAGTATTGTTTCATTTTCATGCTTATTATCTAAAATGAAAATGAGAGAATTTAATGAGAGAAATATTTTTAAATAATTTTCTTAAAACAACTGAAAAATGAATTAGTTTCCCAAATATTAAGGTCAAATTCTGTTTTTCTTTTCAACGATGAAGTAGTTATAAAATAATAAGCTATCACTAACAAATATAAATTACACTACTCTAGAATGTAAATGTATGTCTTTCCTATACAAAAATTTACCAGTTTTTTATTTTAAAATATCTTTAATAAATTCCCAATTTCTTTCTATAAAAGAATAACAAGTGTCTCGTCATCCAAATACCACTAAGATAATACAAAGGCAAGACACAGACTGGGAGAAAATACTTCTCAGAGAGATAAAAAGAGCGAGCGCACACGAGGGGTGGGGGAGGGAGGAGCACCTCCAAAGTATTGTATCCACAGCATAATTTTTAAAAACATTAAAAATCATGAAGAAACAGACAAATAATTCCATAGATAAATAGGCAAAAAAGACTTGAATAAGCAAAAGATGATGTAGCCAATGGCCAAAAATTATATCAAAAGCTGGTCAACATCATTAGGCATTAGGTAACTGTAAATCAAGTCACAATGTGAATGTACTACATAACCATTGGAATGGCTAAAATGAAAAAGACTGAGAATACTAAGTATGGAGCAAGCACAGAGAACAAAGGTCAGCAACCTTTTCCTATAAAGAGTCATATACGAACTATTTTAGGCTTTCAGGGCCATATAGGCTCTGTTATAACTATTTCAAATTTGCCATTGTAGCACAAAAACAACCACAGACAATAGATAATCAAATGAGCATGTCTATGTTCCAATAAAACTTTACTTATAGAAACTCTAAATTTCATATAATTTTCATGTGTCACAAAACACAATTCTTTTTATTTTTCCAACCATTTAAAATATAAAAACCATTCTCTGCTCAGGGGCTGTACTAAAACTGGCGGCAGGCCATAATTTAATCAAAAGCAATTGAAACTCTGCTACACTGCTCATAGGAGTGTAAAGTGGTTCAATCAGTCACGAATAATACAGTTTGAAATTATCTACTAAAGGTGAACATACACAATCCTTTGACCTAGTGATTCCACTCTTAGATAGCCAACAGATATGCATACGTATATTCACCAAAGACATATACTACAAAATAGCAAAAAACTAAAAACTAACCAAATAGTCATAAACAGTAAACGAATAAATATGTTATGGTATATTCACAAAATGGGAATATATACATCAATGAAAATAAATCTCATAAACATAATGTGAGCTAAGGCCAGAGACAAAAGAGCACATACTGTGTGATTCCACTTACATGTATCAAAAATAAGAAAAACTAAATCTATGACATTGGAAGTAAGGACAGTGATTACCCTTAGGGCCAGAAAAGTAATCAGAAGAAGGCACAATGGGGATTTCTGGAGTGCTGATAAGTTTCCATTTCTTGAATAGTTACATAGATGTGGTTAAGTTTGCAAAATTCACAGAACTATGCCCTTAGGTTTTGTGTACTTTCCTATACATACATATACATCAATTAAAATCAAAAACAAAAAAAAAAGCAGAACTTCTAACACCTTAAGATTTAATACACATGCACACTTTTATCTAAATATATATATATAATATACACACATACATATATACATATATATACGGTACGCTGTATCCCTGGGTTCCACATCCATAGATTCAACAAACTATGGATCAAAAATAAACCCCCCTGCCAAAAATGGATAGTTCTATCTGTACTTAACTTGTCATTATTCCCTAAACAATACAGTATAACAACTATTTACATTGCTTAGGTACTGTAAGTAATCGCGAGATGATTTGCGGAAGCAATTCCATATAGGTATTGAGGGACGACTATATATGTATGTTCAGGCAGCCATCACTTTGCACGTTGCTGAAATGCAAGAATTTTAGTTACCACAGTTTAATTTAAAAATACCAGTTCTCATTCTTTACATACTTCACTTAGGATAATGGTCTCTAGTTCCATCTGAATTGTTGCAAAAGGCATTAAGTCATCATTCTTCAGGACGGGTAAAATGAACACTACCTGGGTGATGGGCACACTTTTAACCTTGACTCAAGCATCACAAAAGCAATCCATGTAACCAATAACATTTGTACCCCCATAATAATATGAAATTTAAAAAAAAAAAAAGAAAAAGCAGAAGGAAAAAAAATGCCAGTTCCCAAACAACATGATTCAAATATCAGTTACCATGGTATATTAACTGCTAGTAATTGTATAAATTAAAAAACAGCTAGTTCTCAGTCAACAAATTATTATGTAAATAAAAGATGGGCATCATGATCAACGACCAATCACGTCACTTCTTTCAAATTCTGTCAGGTTTGGAGACTCGTTATTGCTGTTATTTAGCTCATGCATAGACAGAAAAACATGTAGTGTTGCCTCTTTATTTACCACTGATAATCCCACATGACACTTTACAAAAATAAATAATCTAAACAGGTAAGTGATGATCAAAGATAAAAGTACAGCAAAGAAACAAAAAGTGATAACACTGGAAGTGAAGTGAAATTCTTCTCTTTCTTTTGAGATGGTAGGGGGTGGGGGTCTCACTCGTTACCCTGGCTGGAATACAGTGGTGCAATCGTAGTTTACGGAAACCTTGAACTCCTGGGCTCAAGTGATCCTCCTGCCTCAGCCTCCCCAGTAGCTGGGACTATAGGCTCATGTCACTAAGTCTGGCTTTTATATATTTTGTATATAATATATATATTATATATAAAATATATTTTTTTTTTTGGTAGAGACAGGTTTCAGGATGGTCTTGAACTCCTGGCCTCAAATGATTCTCTTGTCTCAGCTTCCCAAAGGCTGTAATACAGGCATGAGCCACCACGCCCAGCCTGGAAGTGAAATTCTAATCAAACATAAGTGGAGTGATAGCAGAAATAGATGACTGTGGTACTATCGACACTGCATCTAATCAAACTTAAGTGCAGTGATAGAAGAAATAGCTGACTATGGTACTATCGACACTGTATCTTTCAAAAGACTCTAGATATGCAGCTAGAGGAAAGTGATGAAGACACTGACCAACCAGATGAGAAAAGTGGATGTGATGAAAAGAATGAAGAGCTTCCAGAAGAAATGATGCAAGCAAAATACTTCGTATTAAAGCAACTCTCAAGAGGTTTTCGTGACATTGAAGTATATAGGATAAAACGTTAGAATCTTATCAAAACTTAGAAAGGAATATGACAGTTTGCTAAGGCATAGGAAAGACACTCCATGTTGTAAGTTATACAAAAAGGAGACAAAAATTGTTCAAACAACTCTTAAGTGTTTTCAAAGAAATCAAGTTCTTTCATAATTTTACTATTCCTTTTAATATTTTCTTCATTTCTCTAAATATTTATAATCAACAGTGAGAGAGTATTTAATGCTTTGACCAAAATTTCTAATTTCTAATTAGAACAATTCTAATTCTTCCCACTGATTTAGATCACTTTGCAAGGTCATTTTTATAGCCTCATGTCACCATGCAAAGTGAGGGCTGCATGTATATTAAACCTAAAGTCAGCTAGCAGTTTGTTTATATACATCACATTTTTGAAATGAGACATTGCTTCCAATCTTTAAGTAAGCCAATATATATACAAATGACATACTTTCACTGTGACAGAGATTTGTCTCCTTCTTTCATTTAGCAATAAAACCCTCTGAATTTAAGTCAGATATACAGACTCCTAGAGATTACATTGTAGATAGGTGAGGGAACATGTCACCATTTAGGCCAATGGGATGACAGAGCCAAGTCTTTAAAACTGAGACTACAATCCCTACCATCATTCTCTTGTTTCCCCGTTTTTTGTTATTAAATTTACACCCTGTAATGGTGAGCTAACATTGACCATATAGATAAATTGTATCTCAGGGGATGGCACAACAACAAAGTTATAGTAATCTGGGTCTAAGATAACCTCACAAAACAGATTTGCCCTGCAATGCTGACCATCTTGGACTTTCACATGAGAAAAACAAAGTATGTCAATCGGTCCATATTAAAACAGCCAAGCCAATAACCCATTAGAGATACAAGCTAATGAAAGTTATAAAGAGGTTCTTTCTAACCTCTGCAAATACTCCCCCCACAATCAAAAGGAATAACTTCTCCATCCAGTATAAAGGTTTATTATAGAGCTATAGTAATCAAGTCAATATGGTATTGACAGAGCAAAAGATCATAGGTCTGCTAATGGAACACAGACTACAGGACACAGAAACAGACCCACACAAATATGCTCAATTGATTTTTGACAAAGCTGCAAAACCAATTCAATAGAGGAAGGATAGCCTTTTCAACAAATGGTGCTAGAACAATTAGAAATCCTAAGGCAAATAAATAAACCTCTCCCTAAACTTTACCCCTTATATTAAAAAATGAACTCAAAATGGATGACAGACTTAGGTATAAAATGAAAAATAAAATTTTTAGGAAAAAATCCAGTTAAAGAAACAGGCAAAGACATGAACAGACATTCCACTGAAGAAATAACAGATGGCACATAAGCACAGGAAAAGATGTTCAACATCATTAGCCAATAAGGAAATGCTAATTAAAACTACGAGATTGTTGCTAAGCTAACCAAAACTACACATCTATCAGAACGGCTCAAATAGAAAACAGTGACAACATCAAATGTTGGGAGAACGTAAAGAAATTGGATGACTCATTCAATGCTGACGAGTCATATAAAATGGTACAGCCACTCTTGAAAACAGTTTGGCAGTTTCTTTATAAAAATTAAACATGCAACTACCATATGACCCAGCAATTGCACACCTATGCATTTATCCCAAAGAAATGAAAAAGTTCACACAAAAAGAAGTACCCAATTGTTTGGAGCAGCTTTATTTGTAATAGCCCAGCATTGGACTCATCACAAATGTTCTTCCACAAGTGAGAGGTCTAACACACTATAGTACATACCTACAATGGAACACTACTTGGCAATAAAAAGAAACAAACTATTGATACATGCAACAACTTACAAGAATCTCCAGAGAACTGTGGTTAGCAAAATAAGACAATCCCCAAAACCTTATATACTATACGATCCCACTTATGTAAAATTGACAAAATTTTAGAAATGGAAGAAACAGTTTCCAAGAGTTAAGAACAAGAGAAAAGAGAGGGACGTGGTAGGGAGGTGGGTATATAAAAGCAATATGAGGGATCCTTGTGATAGTGGAACTGTTCATTTTCTTGACTGTGGTAGTGAACACACAAACCTACACAGGTGATAAAACTGTATAAAACTTAATACACACACACACAAATTAGTACAAGTAAAACTAGGAAAATCTAAAATTTTAAAAAATGAATAACATATGCCAACTCTACTATTTCTATTAAAATAAGTTAATAGTTTCCTACTCAAAACTTCCCAATGATTTCCCATTACATTTAGAATAAAATCTTGGCCAGGCGTGGTGGCTCACGCCTGTAATCCTAGCACTCTGGGAAGCTGAGGCAGATGGATCGCTCAAGGTCAGGAGTTCAAAACCAACCTGAGCAAAAGTGAGACCCCGTCTCTACTAAAAATACAAAGAAATTAATTGGCCAACTAAAAATATATAGAAAAAATTAGCTGGGCATGGTGGCACATGCCTGTAGTCCCAGCTACTCAGGAGGCTGAGGCAGAAGGATCGCCTGAGCCCAGGAGTTTGAGGTTGCTGTGAGCTAGGCTGACGCCACAGCACTCTAGCCCGGGCAACAGAGTGACACTCTGTCTCAAAAAAAAAAAAAAAAAATCTTGATTCCTTGGTCCCTATGACCTAACAAAGTGATTTATGTCTACCTCTCTGACTTACCAACATTTACTGTGCTCCAGCTATACTAGCATACTTTTATCTCTGTAAACTGCCAAAATTGTTCCTACCTCAAGGCCCTAGCACTTGTCTACATAAAACTCTCTTTTCACAGATATTGCATGACTCACTCCCTTACATCATTCACAAGTTAGCTCATATGTAAACTCTCCACACATGACTTTCCTAACCTCCCTACTAAAACAGCTCTCCTCTCCTTTCTCTAGCACTCTTCCCTACACCTGCTTTTATTTTTTTCTCATAAAGCATTTATTAATGACCGAAATAATATTTTTACTTGTTTACTATTCATCTACCCCAAAAAGATATAAGCTCCATGAGGGCAGAGACTCTGTATATCTTATTTGCCATACTATCCTAACATTTAGAAGAGTGTGTGGCATTACAAGTAAGATGCAAGAAATGAATGCATGAACATGCCAAGCACTTCCTATGCACTAACATTGGGTTAAGTGCTTTTATATGCACTACCTCACTTAGTACTCACAACCATCTTTGGAAGTAGGTCCTATTAGCGTATCATTTAAGATAACAGTAAAGTTGCTGTGACAAAAGTAAAATAATAGAAACTTCAACAAAAGCTGTTTATTTCTCTTTCACACAACCATCTGAGTGTAAAGGATCCAAGGTGACACAGTGCTTCCACAGTATTGAGGACCCAGGTTCTTACCTTGCTGCTCTGTCATCCTCAGCATGCAACTAAAATATCGGGGTCTCAGATGACAGCTCCAGCCCCTGTCATTATATTTACTTTCCAGTCAGAAGGAAGGGGAGAAGGAAAACAGGAAAGCATGCTCTTTTCCTTTTAGGGACATGGCCCAAAATTTCATGTGAAGTTCTGCTCCCATTCCCATAGCCAGAACCTAGTAATGACTACACCTGGAATGTATAGTCTTTATTTCTAAGATTAAATTTCTATTGCCATAAAAAAGAGAAGAATGGCTACTGAGGAAACAATTAGTAATCTCTGTCACAATAACTCATTGTAGAAAGAGAGAAATGGAAGATCAAAGATGTTAATTAAATTTCCTAAGGATAATAAGAAGTAGGGTGTCAGATTCCAAACCACAGTCTGACTCCACAGGCTGAGTTCTTAATATCCTATATCCCTCATTATGCTATTATGTTCTACTCTACTCAAGAATTGCTTTATTGCATTCAAATGGAATTTGTATTTTATGAAATTATGATAGCCATATCTTCATATCATGAGAAAACAGTAGTTGTACAGCAAATTTTTTTTTACCAGCAGTACCTAAGTTTTCTTGAGTGTTAAATTCATAGGTTTAAAGCTCAGCTTAATATCTGGCTTCTTAGAATCCATGAATGTGAAAAAATAGTCATAATTTACAAGCATACACGAGAAAGAGTATCAAAAAGGTGTGATAAAATACTGACAATTACTGGCAAATAAAGTACACATAAAAATAATTTCCAAATTTTGACCTCTCCTACTACAACTTACACACACAAGTTTATTCTTTAAATTAACAAGTGAATACATAAAAGTCCTTTCAGGTAGGCAAAATACACTAAAAAGGGAAAGTTAGCAAAAACAGGACAAACCGAATTATATAATCATTTAAACCAACTGGCAATAGATTCAGAATCAGTCCAAAACAAACCTGGTTTTAGCTTGCTGTATGGTTCATATTCATGTTCCAAGGCACAAACAATCATTTTCAAAATCCTATGTACTGCACTACTATCCAAGCGAAAATCAAGAGGACCTATAACAAGGCTTTTGGTAGACTTCTCCTGGACTGTTCCCATATCTTCACTTTTCCCTGTGGAGAAGTCTTGTTGATTTGTAGAACCTATAAGAAATAAAACTTTATATTAATATTTTAAGCATCAATTAGATATACCAAGTATATATTTTAATATTGCTCTTCCCTCATCTTTTTAGCTTGCAGCTTAAGGCCTTAAATTCTTAATTAGCTAGATACAGAGAACTATGCTATGTTTTACTCTATGCAGATGATAAGATATTATTGACAAAAGCAATTGTTTCAAAAACAATTATTCTTATTATCTATTTAATATTATAACAGGTGATGTAAAACCAACCCATCATTTTTTTTTTTTTCTTTTGACAGAGTCTTGGTCTGTTGCCCTGGCTGAAGTACAATGGTATCATCATAGTTCACTGTAACCTCAAACCCCTGGGCTCCAGCAACCCTCCTACCTAAGCCTCTGGAGTAGCTGGTACTACAGGGCACATGACACTGCACCTGGCTAATTTTTTCTATTTTTAGTAAAGACGGGGTCTCACTCTTGCTCAGGCTGGTCTCAAACTTCTGAGCTCAAGTGATCCTCCCGCCTCAACCTCTCAGAGTGTCCAGCCCCAAACCATCATTCATAGAAAACTATTCTGTGAAACGTAATTGACTTATAGCCAATAATTCTGTATACAATATTATTACACTGACTAGGAAGGGGGGCTTTGGAGAAAGTTGCATTTTACTTCTAATTTATCTTAGAAGTTTCATTTAAAATTAGAAAAATAACATGTTCAAATACAGAGTGCCTTGAGAGTTTTACAATGACCATGAAAATGAACCACAGGTGGTACCTTCTTTGAATTTTTTCAAGAATAAAATTATTATAGCTATGCTTCATGGGACAGAATCCTAGTTCCTAGATACCTCCCTCATCTGCTCATATACTGAAGAGGAACTGTTTTCTAAAGAAAATCTTGACTCTATCTACAGGTATTTCTCATTATCTAATATGTATATTTTTTAGAGATTTGGTTTTAATACATAAATCCATTATAAGTAATAACAGTAATTTTTAATTCCTAATGCATTTTGTAATTATCTTCAGAATCTAGAAAGGCCTAATTAAACAAAAAAATTCTTTATACCTTCAATTAACTTTTACAAATATACTTTTCCATCATTTCACACAAAGTAGTACTATTTGCTCTTTAGTCTCACTAGATAAAAAATTAATTAATTATTCACATATTTTTTAAACAGCTGATCCAGTAGGCAAAATATTTTACTAAGTAATACAAAAAAAAAATCTATAAGCACCCACACGGACTTAAATGTCACATCAAATAAAACATACAAAGTTATTCTTATACATATTTTATGATACATATACTTAACACTGACTCACATTAGAACTTAGGTATAATTATCATACCATTCATCTCAAAGCCCATTACTTTTCATAGCTAAAACCGTTCCATTTCTAAGGTTACGTATCACACAGAATGGAGTAACTTGAAGATAATCAATCAGAAGAACTTTGGTTACAAATCAAAATACTCAAAAAGCAAGAAAAATCTCCTGATATGGATCCTTTAGGGGCTATTAGGCTTCCTAAACAAATGTCACTTTATAAAAAAGACACTTCTTTTAGACATTGAATTGTTTCTAAAATAAGAGAAGCCAATAGGCTACATATATATGCTCCCTCAATAATGGAAATTAAATATAATAGAGCTTAGATTTAGAGGCTAGTTTGAAATGTAAAAGTATAACTGGCATTTAGCTGCATATTTTTAGCAAGATATTTACTTGTGCCCAACTTCAGTGTGTTTGGTCACTCCAGCCCCTAAAATGTTTGGCTATTTCTATTAAGAGTCAAGATACGGCCGGGCGCAGTGGCTCATGCCTGTAATCCTAGCGCTCTGAGAGGCCAAGGCGGGCGGATCGTTTGAGCTCATGAGTTCAAGACCAGCCTGAGCAAGAGCAAGACCCAGTCTTTACTAACAAAATAGAAAGAAATTAGCTGGACAACTAAATATATATATAAAAAATTAGCCAGGCATGGTGGCACATCCTGTAGTCCCAGCTACTAGGGAGGCTGAGGCAGTAGGATCGCTTGAGACCCGGAGTTTGAGGTTGCTGTGAGCTAGGATGACACCACAGCACTGTAGCCCAGGCAACGTTGTAAGACTCTGTCTCAAAAAAAAATGAGTCAAGACACTATCCAGGTAGCCAAATAAAAAGGAAGGACTTGCATGTCTCTACAGGACAGCCAGAGGCTACACCGCCCCCAGCCACGTGTATTTTGGTACCTCTCAATAGAAAAGTCATCTTCCTCCTATTTGAAGAGGAAGAAATTAGTTTTCTTGACAATCTGCTAGCTACAAAAACAACTCTAACAACCATTAGTGCTGACAGTGTGCATGGAACCCTACTTTCATTGATAAAAAGTTATATATCTTTAGTTGTCCTCTTTCACTAGAGATTTACCCTTCTTTCTTCCTCTACTGGTTCTCATTAAAGGTTGCCTGCATTTAACTATACCTTATGAATCTGAGTCTCAGTATAAGATCCTTACTTTTAAAGAAAAATGAACCTGTCTTAGCTCCATGCCTGGAACTAGAAAATTAACCCTTAAATAGAATAATGTAAGAATCAAGAATCCTTCTATCCCAACGATCCCTTGAATTAACACCAATACCTGCCCAACTTATCCAGATTCAAAATATCAATGAATTATGATGCTTCTCATACTTGCCCTTCAATAACATAATTGTTTTAATTTTATCTCTCACTATGTCTTTAAAGTTGATTATGTCTAAAATCTTCCTGTTCTGGATTACAATTTCAGCTATCTACTTGAGGTCCATAACATTTCTAATAACCTCGTAAGTAGAAAAGACCAGAAAGGTAGTAGTTACAACAGTAACAAATATTTAAACAGTTTCATTAATAAGGAATACTTCAATTTAGTTTTTAAAACACTGTTTGCTTTCAAGTAGTATAACAAAAACAAAATAATTGCCAGAAGATATATACCATCAATATCAAACAATAGCACAAGAAACTTTTTGATTGAATTTTTATTTACGTACCTTTAATGTGCAAAAAGTGCTACTACATCATTTATTGCAACAAAAACAATAACATAAGCTCTTTTACTATATTTAATAGTTTCTTACATTAATTAGAATATCATGAACTTACTGAAAACATACAAAATCAAATCTACTCTCAAATTTTCAAAATTCACTACAAACTTTGTGAAATTATTGATTCAATGTGTTTACACATTTATACAGATAAAATTTAAGGCATTTTTTGATAATGTAGACCTATGGTCCCCAACCCCCAGGGTAGCACTCCACAGCCTGTTTGGAACCAGGCCCCACAGCAGGGGGTGAGTGGCAGGCAAGGGAACAAAGCTTCGTCTGTATTTACAGCCCTTCCCTATTGCTCACATCACCACATAAGCTCCACCCCCTGTAAGATCAGAGGCAGCATTAGATTCTCAGAGGACCAGAACCCTACTGTAAACTACACATGAAAGGGATCTAAGTTGTGCACACTCCTTATGAGAATCTAATGCCTAATGATCTGAGGTGGAGCAGGGACAGTGATGCTGGCACTGGGGAACAGCTGCAAACACAGAATATCATTAGCAGAGAGGTTTGACTGCATAATAAATGTAATAAACTTGAATCATCCCCAAAACATCCCCCTGACTCCTGGTCTGTAAAAAAATTGTCTTACATGAAACCAGTCCCTAGTGCCAAAAAGGTTGGGGACCATTGATGTAGACTACAGAAATAAATAAATGTCAAGTCACAACAAAGCAAGAATTTTAAATATTTTTTTAAGTATTTAAAGTTGTCCTCCTAAAACCTTAAATAGAAGATAGCCAACTAAAGACATCACTTGTGGGACCATCAGGGCTGGAAGGTAGAATATTGGACTGAAGAAGGCAGAGACGAGTCATAGTGAGGATCACAGAGAGAGACAACTGAGACATTTGGATACACAAAGTATACTGAAGATGTTCTCACTATCCACGAGCACAGTGCACTAAAGAGGAAGACTGGGGTGAACCAGCAAACCCCAGGTGTTTGAGTGTCCACAGGGGACACCCCATGGGAAAATGCCATGAAAAACCGGAGTGCCAGCTTTCTTGTATCTAGACACTTCCTCCTCTGCAATCCCCTACTATTCACTGCATCAGAGAAAGTACTTTGAGCTCAGGCGACTGTAGCTGCAGCCCCTCCCCCACCCATTGCAACCTCCAGAGTATTCTGAATGGAGAAGCTCACAAACAGCTGTTTCTCTATGGCCAGGGTGCACTTCCTACAGCCTGTGTACTCTCCCAACTGAACTTGCCATGGAGAGCTGGGCTGCCACAATTTCAGAGGTTCCTCCCTGCCAGGCTTTTGTGGGATCGGGCCCTGGCAGCTGAGATAGGTGAGCCAGTCCCAGAGCCCCCCAGATACGAGAATGGTGGAGTGAGACACAGGGGAGAGGTCGTGGTCCTGGACTCAGGTAATGAGGAAGCCCTTGTAAACATACCCCATGAGAGAGTGCGGAGGGGTGCTGAGAAACAGGGATTTGTGAGTATACCCAACCACCATCCCTGCTAGAGAAACACCATAATGGATAAAGGTGCAGCACTCAGAGAGAAATAGCCTACTCCTGGTCTCCACGGCAAGCAATGCCTCAGATGTACCACGGAACAGGAGCAACAGCCTCTGCAGATAGAGAGGCATAAAACTCTCGCCTTGGGGTCTTGTGAGGGAACAGGGGTGCATAATTGGGGAAGTACTTTCCCACCAACATTTCACAAAGATACATGCCAGTAGGTCAGATACATGGACTGGGGGGAAGTTCAAGAACTGCTCTCAGGTGGTAAGGGAACTCAATGTGAACTGATCTGATTGGAGTGTGTCTTGGAGTTCTAGGCAGTGGCAATTAGGGATGTGGCTCACCCTTCCCCACAGAGAAACTGTGCTAGTAGACAAGTGTGGAAAGAGCCCAGCTTGAAGCCTTAGCACTCAAGTGGTTACGCTCCTCCCTCGGGAACAGCCTTCCTGGTTTGGAGAACTTCCCCTGAACTTCATACTAGTGGCACCCCCCTAGCAGCCAGAAAAGCAACCTCTGAGCCCCATGAAGGTTATACAAAGCCTTTCAAGCTCTCGCAATCCACCTACAATCTGTCTTCCTCCTCCCCTCACCTCAGTGGGAGTAGAGATCAAGTAATCCACCTGGGCACTAGAAAGTTCCTGCTAAAGCTTGGAGCATTCATGTGCCCCACCTGGGGAACCGGAGCTTAACACAGGCACAAAAGAATATCTCGGCAGTTGGCTTTTCCACACAAACATCAACCAATGACACAGGGCATAACTCTAGACTTAAGCACAGCATCTTCCACCAACTCAAGCAAATAGGGAGTGTCTGGTTCATGCACAGAAGTACCACACACCACCTTGGAGATTAAGCTGGGGGACCTAACTCATTTCACACTATTGGGAAGAGGTGAAAACAGCAGGTCAGAGGTAACCCAAATGATTTATCAAAACTGCTAAAACACCACATGGAAAACTCAGGACCGGTACTTCTCCCCCAGCACACTCAGAGATCAATCTTCGGGAATCCAGAAACAGGCCTAGCACCCCAGGTCTCAAGCAAAAGGTCAGATGAGAAGGAATCAGCAAAAGGACTCCATAAATATGAAAAATCAGAAAAGATGCCCCAAAAAAGAATATAGCAACTTCTTAGCAATGGATACCAACCAAAACAAAAATATCGAAATGATTGATGAAGAATTTCGAAAATGGATTATAAGGAAACTAAATGAAATACAAGAAAAATAGAAACCGAACAAAAAGAAACCACAAAAAAAATACAGGAATTGAATGAAAAGTTAACTAAAGAAATCAAATTATTTAAAAAAATCAAACAACTTCTGGAAATAAAAATTTCATTCAAGGAAATTCAAACAAAGTGGAAAGCCTTAAGAGTATGCTAGATCAGGCAAAAGAATCTCAGAGCTTGAATACACCACCTATGAATTAAATAAGTCAATAAAGAACAAAGAGGAGAGAAATAAGAGGAATGAACAAAGCATACAATAAATATGGGATTATGTAAAGAGGCTTAACATAAGAATCATACCCACAGAAAATACACAAGGGTTATAAAACCTATTTGAGGAAATAATTGAAGAAAATTCCCTGGTGTTGCTAGAAACTTAAATATCCAGGTGCATAATATTTGCTGGGGATTTCAATGCTCCACTGACAGAACTGGATAGATACTCAAATCAGAAAATAAAGAAACACTGGGCTTAAATGGACCTCTAGAACAAATGGGGCTACCTGACATTTACAGAACATTCCACCCAAAAGCTACTGAATATATGTCCTTCTCATCAGCACATAGAATATTCCCCAAGATTGATCACATGTTAGGCCACAAAACATGTCTCAATAAATTTAAAAAAACAAATTACACCATGTATAATCTTAGACCACAGTGGAATAAAATTAGAAATCAATTCCAACAGAAACATACAACTCTACACAAAGTCATCAAAATTAAACAACCTACTGCTGAATGACACTCAGGTCAAGGAGGAAATTAAGACGGAAATAAAAAGATTCCACGAACCAAATGACAAAGCGGATACAAGTTATAAAAATCTGTGAGATTTGGCAAAAGCACTCATAACAGGAAAATTCATAGCCTTAAATGCCTACATCAAAAAGAGAGAAAAATCAACAATCTAGTGAATCATATCAAGGAATTAGAAAAGAAAGAGCAAACCAATCCCAAACCCAGCAGAACAAAAGAAATAACTAAGGTCAGAGCAGAACTAAATGAAATCAGTAACAAAAAAATTATACAGAAGATTCATGAAACAAAAAGTTGGTTCATTGAAAAGATGAACAAAATTGACAGATCTCTTGAAAAACTGACCAGAAACAGAATAGAAAGGATCGTAATAAGCTTATTCAGAAATGGAAAAGGAGATATTACAACTGATACCACAGAAATACAAAATATCTATGCACATAAAAATACTATAAAAACCTCCACGCACATAAACTTGAAAATGTTGAGGAAATGGACAAAGTCATAGAAAGACACAACCTCCCTAGGCTCAATCTGGAAGAAATAGAACTCCTGAAGAGACCAACAATGAGCAATCAAATTGAAGCAGCAATAAAAAAATCTTCTAACAAAAAAAGTTCCAGACCAGAGTTTCAACCCAAATTCTACCAGACCTACAAAGAAGAATTGATACCCATCCTGCAAAAATTATTTCATAACATTGATAAGGAAGAATCCTCCCCAACTTGTTCTATGAAGCCACCATCACCTTGATACCAAAGCCAGGAAAGGACACAATAAAAATGAAAACTACAGAGCAATATCCCTTATCAATATAGATGCAAAAATTCTCAATAAAATCCTAGCAAACTGAATTCAGTTGCACACCAAAAAAATAATCTGCCACAAACAAGTGGGCTTCATCCCAAGGATGCAAGAATGGTCTAACATCCATAAATCCATAAATGTGACTGACTACATAAACAGAAGCAAAAACAAACACCATACAATCACCTTAATAGACTCAGAAAAAGCAGTTGAAAAAATTCAGGACACTTTTACGATAAGAACTCTTAAGAAAATAGGCATAGATGGAACATACCTCAATATTATAAAACCCATATATGACAAACCCACCTCCAACATCATACTGAACATGAAAAAATTAAAAGTATTCCCGTTTACAACTGGAACCAGACAAGGTTGTCCACTGTCATCACTTCTGTTCAACATAGTGCTGGAAATCCTAGCCAGAACAATCAAGCACAAGAAGGAACTCCAGAGTATCCAAATGGGGAAAGAGAGGTCAAATGATCCCTCTGCTGACAATATGATCTTATATCTAGAAAACCACAAAGATTCTGCCAAGAGACTCCTGGAATTGAATAAAGTCTCAGGTTACAAAATCAATGCACTCAAATCAGTAGCATTTCTATATATTAACAATGGACAAGCTGAGAATCAAATCAAAGACACAATAGCAATAAGAAAATAAAATACCTAGGAATATATTTAACAAAGGAGGTGAAAGACCACTATAAGGAGAACTACAAATCACTGAAGAAGGAAATCGCAGAGGAGGCAAACAAATGGAAAAACATATAATGCTCATGGATTGCCTGAAATGTCTATATTACCCAAAGTGCACAGATTCAATCCAATCCCCATGAAAATACCGTCATTTTTCACAGATACAGAAAAATTAATTCTCTGCTTCATGTTGAACCAGAAAAGCCCCCAAATAACCAATGCAACATTATGCAATAAGAACAAATTGGAAAGCATCACTTTATCAGATTTTAAACTATACTACAAGGCGGTAGTAACCAAAACAGCATGGTAATGGCATAAAAACAAAGATATAGACTAATGGAACAGAACACAAAACCCAGATATAAAACCATCCTCATGTTGCCATCTGATGTTTGACAAATCAGACAACAACATACACTGGAGAAAAGAACCCCTATTCAATAAAGGGTGCTGGGAAAGTTGGATAGCCACATTTAGACAATTGAAACAGAATCCATACCTCTCACCACTCACAAAAATTAACTCAAGATTGATAACAGACCTAAACAGACAGACCTAAGGCATGAAACCAGAAGAACTGGAGAAGAAAATGTTGGAAAAACTCTTACAGACATTAACCTAGGGAAAGAATTTATAAAGAAAACCTCAAAGGCAATCAAAGCAACAACAAAATTTAATAAATGGGACTTAATTAAAAAGCTTGTGTGCAGCTGAGGAAACAATGAATAGAGCGAATAGACAACATACAGAATGGCAGAAAATATTTGCATGCTATACATCCAATAAAGGGACTCTACAAGGAACTCAAACAACTCAGCAAGAAAATATGAAACCATTCCAAAAAAAGTGGACAAAAGACATGAACAGAAGCTTTTCAAAAAACAATAGACCAATGATAGACTAATGGCCAATAAACACATGAAAAAATGCTCAATGTCACTAATCATCAGGGAAATGCATATCAAAACCACAATGAGCTATCACCTCTTCCCAGTTAGAATGGCTTTTATTAAAAAGTTCAAAAACAATAGATGTTGGTGTGGATGCAGAGAGAAAGGAACTCTTATACACTGTTGGTGGGAATGCCAATTAGTACAACCTCCATGGAAAGTAGTTGGGAGATACCTCAAAAAACTAAAAACAGACCTACCATTTGATCCAGCAATCCTCTATGAGGTATTTACCCAAAGGAAAAAAAAGCCATTTTATCAAAAAGACACTTGTACTAGAATGTATACTACAGCACAATTCACAGTCACAACGATATGGTATCAGGCCAAGTGCCCATCAATTCATGAGTGGGTTAATAAAATGTAATATATTTATACCATGGAGTACTACTCAGTCATAAAGAAAAAATTGGTGAACTAATACCTTTTGTAACAACCCGGATAGAACTAGAGAACATTTTCCTTAACGAAGCATTTTAAGAATGGGAAAAAAATACCACATGTACTCACTATGAAAGTGGAACTAATCAATCAACACTCGTGCAGATATCAAGGTAAAACTCAACAGAAATCAAGTATGTGGAAGGGGGAAGGAGAGCATGGATAAAATCACACCTATTGGAAATAATGCACACTATCTGGTGATGGACACACTTGTAGCCTTGATTCAAACTGTACAAAAGCAATTCATGTAACCAAAACATTTGTAACCCCGTAATATTCAGAAATAAAAAGTTTAAAAAATATATAAATAAAGTTATCATCATATAGGAACTCAATACTCTTCCCAATTCATGAATACTAAAAATTCTACAAATTCCTTATTTCAAGTAATCTAAGAAACAAAGAAACTCCAACAGAGTAGTCATGAATGAAGGCTGGTTAGACTGGTGGGGTTCAAATTCCCCATACTATATGTGTGATCTTGGTAAGGATGCTTAACCTATATAGGGCTGGCTGTTTCCTCATCTGTAAAATGAGGACAGTGTTATTTACCTTAGAGGATTATTATGAGAATTACTTAAGCTAATACATGTAAAACACTTAGAACAGAGCCTTGAATTTAAAAACAATAAATATTTGCTATTATTGAAACCGTCTTAATCATTATATAAGTAAATATAGATTCACAATGAGAAACATAAACATATAGTTAACTAAAAGCAAGCAAGGAATAAACACACTGGAGTGAATAACACATTTTTAAAGTATATGTGACATTCACAAATTAACAGTGGAATTTTATTGCTTTCTCAAAGAAACAAAAAACAAAAATCTGTTTGCACAATTAAGGAAGTAGATGAATGAATAAGTGGTAAACCAAAAACAAGAAAGTAATTCCCACAAATCTCAGCATAGCAGTCTCCAGTGAAGGAGGAACAGCACGGTAGAAAAGAAACACATAGGAGGCTTATCAGACACTAGCAATGTCCTATTTCTTGCAGTGTGTGGAGAATAAACAGGTGCTAATTTTTATTATTCTTTGTTCTTTGGTACATAAATGTATAGAACTTTTCAGTATGTATCTTACATTCCAACATTTTGTTTAAAAAGAAAAGTTAAAGAATAACATACTAAAACATCGTATCCTAACACAGAAGTGGAAAATACGAAAAATTCAAAAGTTCACAAACTACCAGCTTGCTCGTAAGAGATATACAGGCAATCTACCAAATATAAATCATGTTTCTATCTTTTAAAAACTACAGGACGGCCCTTTTATTAAGATGGAGGGGTCCGTTGGCCATTCCGTGGTGAACGTATCTTGCTTTTACTCTGTAAACCTGTATCTTGCTCTTGCTCTGTAAGCCTACCTTGTCCTTCTATAATAAACTTCATTGCACACTTGCCTTAGTTTTTGGTGTGTCTGGTCATTCTTCAGCCAAGAGCACACCAAGAACCAAGAACAGACATTTTGATGATATTTTGATGTCATCACTTGGATCACTCTGTCTAGAACTTCTGAGCTCGAGTTTCAGGCTCAGGAGCGAGAGCAGAGGAAGGAGGCTAGGCATGCCCAGTTAATGGCAGCATTGGAGCCCATATTCAGACCAACGGCCAAAGCTCCCAGCAAAGGAATGGATCTCCAGTGCCACATCTGCTGAGGGGAAGAGCACTGGGCCAAAAGCTGCCCCAAAAAGGACAGGCTGCCCAAGGTTCCTTGCCATCAGTGCCATCAAACAGGTCACTGGACTGCACTCTGTCCTATGGGATCATCCCAGGAGGGGAGTTGGTCCCCAAACTGGATGTTACAATAATGACGGAGACTGTTCCTATCAGCCCCCTGACAGATAACCATCACTGGACTGGAGCCAAGGGCAGCCCTCCTGGTGGCAAATTTTCCTTACAGGACTGAAAATGCTGCTCAAGTTTTCCAAAGACTCCTGGAGGACATCATACCTCATATTTTGGCCTTCCCCAGTCCTTACAGAGCAACAACAGTCCTGCCTTTGCTTCAAAGGTCCCAGGGATACCTACTTGGATCCATCATTCTCAGGTGAAGCAACTGAAGGACCAAAATGAAACTCATCTGGCCCCTGAGGACAAGGACTCCAACACCAAAGGCTAATACTCCTATACTCCTTGGATCACCTCCAATATCTGTTCAAGCAGACTTCTCCTACTGTGGCTCCTTCAGATAAGTAGTACAAACTGTTTACCCATGGGTGAGACACCTCTTGCTCTGGCAAACCAAACTGCCCATAGCATTAAGGCTCAACAAAACTTGATGGATATGCCTGTTCACTCCCTTTTGTTAACAAATCAGGACAGGTTCAAGATAGCACCAATACCATCTAGAGTCCACTTCCAATCTCTAGATTCTAGGCAAGACCTCTAGGCCCTAGTGGACATCTTCGGTAAGATGCCTATCAAGGGCAAGTCATGCCCTCCATTTCTTTGCATCTTGGGAATTCTAATATTGAGACCAATCCTCATAAATTTTCTAACTAAATTGATTGCATCCTGCCTAGAGGCCACAGAGCTACAAATAGTCCTACATTCTCTACCAGCTTCAGTGCCTACCTCGTCACACCTACAACTACAACCATCTACCAAGGATATATACCAAAGTTCCCTGGAGAGGCTCCCAGAGAATTTGCAAGAGGCCACGCTAATAGGAATCATGGCCCCACACTCAGCATGAAGCAGCCAGATGAATCGACAACCCTACCCAACGAGTTGGTCCTCTACAGTAGAGAATGGGGAAATGTTAGGAAGATAGCAAGGGACCTCTGAGACTCTCCAAGGGGACCAAAGTGGGTGCATTGCCTTGGTGCTGCCTTTAGCAATTGCCCCACCTGGGAAAAAGGAAGAGGGCAGCCCCCATCTAGGTACTGCCCCACCTTAATTCTGCCGCTGGGGGAAGGAGGAACCCCTTCCAATCTGCAAAAACATGCAGGAAATCCCCCAGCCCACAGGCTAGGCATCCCAGGCACAATAGGATTTTGAAAGTGGCCTAGAGTAACCTAAAGCTAATTATCATCTCATTAACTGTCTGTCAAAGTGGTTCCATAGTGATGTCTGAACCACAGGGTGGGCCCAATCCAGACACTATAAATCAAGACCCCAGACCATAATCAGAGCCCTTTTTTTAAGACAGAGGGGTCCCATCGAAGATATCTTATTCTTACTCTGTAAACCTATCTGTTGCTCTTGCTCTGTAAACCTATCTTGTCCTTCCTCAGTAAACTTCATTTTATGCTTAAAAAAAAAATCTGCAGCAGAAGCATATATACAAAGAAATTTCAGTGCTAGGTTTCATTCACTTGAAAGGTGACTCAAACTCCTCCCAAGACATTGAATCAATAGCACATGCATAAGATACTATCCTAAACAACAAAAAACCTATAAGCTTACAACTGGACACTACAACACTATAAGTTGCAAAGTTCTTAGAACACAGACTTCTCAGTTGCACTTTCATGTATCTAATTGGCTAAGGAACATTTACACTTTAATGTCCACAGGTACCTCAAAACTCATCTTTTCCTCCAAAATTTTTCCCTTCTTATCTCCAGCCTACTTAACAGTTATCACTATCTACCAGGTAATTCAAGACTAGAATCTGGTAAACTATTTAAATTTTGTTTTTAAATAGAAAAATGCGAAGCCTGTGAGGATTTTAAGTAGAGGAAACCAATCTGACTGCAGTATGGATTACAAGAGAGCTAAAATGGAAGCAAGAAGACCAGTAATGTTAATAAAGCTAATTGAACCAGGAGATGATGGTAGATCGGATGAGAGCGATAACAGTAAAGTTGACAAGACCTGGATGGATTCCATATAAATTTTGGAGGTAATATTTGACAAAATGTGATGATGGATCTCATGTTAAAAGAGAAGGAAAGAGTGTGTCATGATGAATCCCAGGTTTATGGCTTGAGCAACTATACAAGATGACAGTACAACATTCCAAGAAGAGGAGACTAAAAATAGAGGAGAAACAGAGGCAGTAGGTGTTCATGGGGATATTAATAATTCAATTTTGGACATATTTTGTTTTGAGGTATCTGTGAGACAGAGAAATGAAAATGTAAAGTATGCATTGGATATTTAATTCTGAACCTTCAGGAAGTTTGGACTTGAAATGCAAACATGGGCATCAACAACATATAGAAGGTACTTAAATCCATTGAAAAGAATGAGATTACTTCAGGAGAGAGTTTAGGGAAAGAAATTAGGGAATGACCAATGAGAACACCAACATTTAGAAACCACTGCAAAAGGAGAAGTCAGAAAATTCTCTTTCCTTCTCTCTTCATAAAAAAAAAAAAGAAAAAAAAACTTACTTGAAGATCAATTTCTCTGTGAAGTCTTCAACTCCCAACCAGAAGTTGTCATTTTCCCACCTACAACATCTTTAGCTCTCTAGTTATACTACTGCTCTTGACATGCTACATTATAATGATTTACTTAAATGCCTAGTTCAACACTATATATTGCCTCCTTGGGAAATGCTTTGGTCTTCTTTGCATTCGCTGAACCTAACATATCATCTAGCACATAGAAATCACTTTTTGAAATATGAAAAATTAACAGAAAAATTATGAACCTATTTTTACTACCTTTTCAATATAAAAAAGTAAAATAAGTATAATATTGCACATTGATATGCATATAAAATATCAAATGGTGAAATTTTTTAAAATATCATTTACTTCCTAACAAAATAGAAAACATAATAATAAAGTACATAATAAAATACAGCTTATATATCTATAGTCTCCGAAGGATTTTTTTTCTACTTGATAAAACAAACTGTTTTTAAGAAAAAGATACATGTAACATTCAAAATATATTTAATACAGAATGTTTACTCTTCTTGACAACTTAATATGATATGAAATGTGATATATCAAAATTTAAATATTTGGTATATAACAACTAATAGTATTTGGTTATGCAAAATATCTTCAGTCAGTTGTACAAAGAAAGGATTCTAAAAACTCTAACATGACATTAAAATTAAACCATTCCCCAAAGTACTAGGAGGTAAATAATATTATATAACAGAGTACAGCCAACCAAAGATCAATTGATTCTGAAGAAGCCTTTGTTTGAACTGTTCAAGGAAAAGCAAACATAAAGCAAAGAAG
Organism: Lepilemur ruficaudatus; assembly: GCA_963574885.1. Lineage (NCBI taxonomy): Eukaryota > Metazoa > Chordata > Mammalia > Primates > Lepilemuridae > Lepilemur > Lepilemur ruficaudatus. Next base: position 6,862 of record CAUYRT010021311.1, on the reverse strand, counting down.
CCAATACCTTTGCCACTGGTGTTCTCCATTGTATAGAGGTAATCCATGTAAAAAGCCCCAAACCTTTGCATTCCAGTAATCTCAGTGTACGTCTCCTGCCAACAAAGCAATGCAAGCAGAACAAACATTGCATAAAAGAAACATCCAAGTTAAAACCTGATAGGTCAGACACATATCCTTACATAGAATGTATATTAACAAAAAGGATTACCAAAACAAAAGAACAGAGGTTATCCAAAGAATTTACTTCTAAGAAACGAAATGTTACCTCTCCCATAGACCACACAAAAAGACATCCACAATTCTACTAGACATTTTGACCACTTTACCAATAATGTCCAGTTAATAAATACCTAGAATGTAGGAGATAATACACTCCTGACCTTTATCGCTATCACAAAACTGTCCAATGATGTAAACTCTCAATAGAGTTAATCCTTAAACACTTCAGTACATTTATATGAAATAGTTCAAATGCTAAAAATGTTTTGTAAATACAGATTTTTATAAATTTATAAATTTAATGCAGGTCAACATTAAATTCTTCTAACTATGAAAGTAAAAATGAAATGGTTAAAAATGTAAATTATTTATTCTATTGCACTGATCATCAGGTAACTTTTTTGAATTTAACGTATTTCATAAATATATTAATATCCCATAAATATATTAATACATGAGAAATTCAAGCAATACTAAAAGGTATACACAATATAAAGCTAAACTCCTCATTTCTTCCCATATATCCCACACTCTATAACTAAGAAAAAATTAACAGAGCTAATTTGACGTGTTTCCTCCATGACTATTTTAAAAGTAGGGCATGGAGAAACAAAATATGGTTACATACTACATAAAAGTAAAGACCTCTGTGCACTCCTCAAACTTTTCTAGGCGTACAAGCTAGACAAAAATATTCTAAATGTTTCAATAAACAATTAGCTTTCAGAAGACATCATTTGAGAAGAAAGAGGCAATCACAAATATTCACACAATGTGTCCACTGAAACACATCCCAGAATTTGGCTCAAATATATATTCTCTGACCTTATGATGAGCTGCATCCAAGATAAATTCTGCACGAGTACCATTATTTTCTGGGCTTCGGTAATCAAACAATGAATTTGTAAGGTATGTCAAACCTTTTGTACTCAAATTCTCACCACAGATGAAGAAACAGGCTTCCTGAAAACAAAAGCCAAAATTTATGAACAGCAGGAAAAATCATTAGACAGTTAAAGAAAGTAAAACCTTGATTTTATAACACCCCTTCACTAGTCAATAGAAATCACTAAAACTTTAGGTCCTATAAAAAGATAAGGGATGCTGTCTCCATTTTCATTGCCTATTTTGGCAAAGAGTATTTTAACAAACCAAAAGGGAACTCCAAGTAGCTCCCATAAACAAAAAAGAAGAAACATTATTGAATTAGAAAGTAGTTGGAACTATTTTCCAGGTGTTAAAAGCTACCAACTTTCTAAATTCCCCTGAGCTCTATAATTTCTTGCAGGGGAAATGCAGGAGGAAATAGTAAAGATTCTCTCTGAAGCCAGAGATATATGTAGTCTAACAGATTTTACATAGTTAAACACTTCAATAAGCACTTCATTATCCCTGCATCCTATCTAAAACAGGAGAAAATGGGAGATTTTGACTTACAGCTTCACTTCTATTCATATTCTCTTCAAAATCTTTAATACCCATAATTCCTTTAAGGCACATGGCTCTGCAACCTACGAATCCAATCTGGCAATCAAAGAAAGGCTCTCCCATCATAAGGGCCTATAAGAGGAAAAGAAACATTAAAGCTAAGAACTTGAATAAAAATGTTAGAGGCTTTCCTTGTATAATTTCTAAATTAGTCAAACATCTTCAGGGTTATGGCCTTTCCAAATTTATTCTCCTTAGAGCAAAAACTCTATTAAAATAAGAAACATGTTACTTATCTATCCTCAAATCTACATTTCATAAACATTAATGTATACATACATACCCATACATACACATAAGCACATATAAGTTAAATGAAAAAAATGAAAGAAGGAATTAATGTAGCACATTACAGTAAAATCTTTGCTTAAGGAATAATTATTTTAGCCACTACCACTGAATATTGGGATAGAAATATAAAACTATAAACACAAATATTTTCAAATATACTAATGATAAAAAAAACTGTATTTATAAAATATTAACTTAACCAAAGACTTTAAAAATATATGTTCAATGTTGAAAGATTACCTCCACCGTAGTTCCTTCTTGTTCCCAACACAATATTTCTTTAGATTTTACTTTTTGTGGGCTATAATAACTACTCTCAGCTTGCATTTCTGTGAGCTAAGAAATATAAAAATATTAAGCAAATCAAAATCAGTATTAAATGGCAATAAACTGACATTATTATGATGAATTGATGAAAACAAGCCAACTTTAAGATTCAGGAAATTTAATTATTATGTAGGAAAACAGGTGCAACAAAAACAGCTGTAACAGATTATCCATGGTATAAAGGTTCAATATGCTAGTCTAAACTTACAGAGAAAATGTAAAATACCACTTTTTTAACTCCTTCTTAATATTGCTTTATAAAGTAAAAAATGCAATAACAGTCCTATACTCATAAACCATTCATATATTCTGCCAAAAATTTGCATTTTATAACCTCAATTCATTTTATATTCACTAATATATTCAATACATTTCATTTCAATCATTTCCAAGACTTCTCACTGTTTCTAATAAAAAAGAAAGTTGTAAAGAAATGCAAATAGATTGAACAAAACTCTAGTTCCTATAAGAAAGGTATAATCACCAATATTTATTTTCAAAGTATTTCTCCTACTCTTATAGCCTAATTCAGTCATGCAACAAATACTCATTGACTGCCAGCTAGATAACATAACTCATTTTATTCCATTTTGCTTTACTGCAGTGTGCAGATCTTGCTTTTTGTTCCTTTTTTACAAAGTGAAGGTCTGTGGCAACCCTGCATCAATCTACCAGCACCATTTGCCTAACAACACATGCTCACTTCATGTCTCTGGGTCACATTTTAGCATTTCTCATAATATCTCAGAATTTTTCATTACTATTATATCTGTTATGGTGATCTGTGAACAGTGACCTTTGATGTTACTATAGAAATTATTTTGAGGCACCATGGACCAAACCTATAAAATACAGAGAACTTAACTGATAAAGGTATGTTCTGAATGCTCCAACATTTATGGCCATTCCCCTGTCTCTCTCCCTTCTCCTGTAACCTCCCTATTCCCTGAGACACAAGAATATTGAAATTAGGCCAATTAATAATGCTACATAGGGTTATTTGTGGTCTCTAAGACACATGGTCTCTAAGTATTCAAGTGAAAGGAAGAGCTGTACATTTCACTTTAAATCAAAAGCTAGAAATAATTAAGCTTAGTGAGAAAGGCATGTCAAAAGTTGAGATACACCAAAAGTTAGGCCTCTTTTGCCAAACAGCTAGCCAAGTTGCGAATGCAAAGGAAAAGCTCTTGAAGGAAATTAAAAGTGCTACTCTACTAAAGACAGGAATGATAAGAAAGCAAAGCCGCCCTATTGTTAGTATAAAGTTTTACTGGTCTGGATAGAAGATTAAATCAGCCACAATATTCCCTTAAATCTAGAGCAAGGCCCTAACTATCTTCACTTCTATAAAGGCTGACAGAGGTGAGAAATCTAGAGAAGAAAAGATTGAAACTAATAGAGAGGTTGGTTAATGAAGTTTAAGGGAAGATGTTGTCTCCATAACATAAAAGTACAAAATGAGGCAGCAAATGCTGATGTAGAATCTGTAGCAAGTTATCCAAAAGATCTAGCTAAGATCACTGATGAAGATGGCTACACTAAACAGATTTTCAATGTAGAATAAACAATCTTCCATTGTAAAAAGATGCCATCTAGCCCTTTCATAGCTAGAGAGGAGAAGTCAATGCCTGGCTGGCTTCAAAGCTTCAAAGGACAAGCTGACTCTCTTGTTTAGGGTTAATGCAGCTGGTAACTTCAAGTGGAACCCAAAACTCATTTATCATTCTGAAAATCCTAGGGCCCTTAAGAATTATGCTAAATCTACTCTGCCTGTGCTCTAGAAATGGGAACAACAAAGCCTGGAAGACAGCACATCTGTTTACAGCATGATTTACTGAATACTTTAAGCCCACTGTGGAGACCTACTGCTCAGAAAAGAAGATTCTGTTCAAAATGTCAGTGCTCATTGACAATGCACCTGGACACCCAAGAGTTCTGATGGAGATATACAAGGAAAGGAATGTTATTTTCACGCCTGCTAACACAACATTCAGACTACAGCTCATGGATCAAGGAGTAATTTTGACTTTTAAGTCTTATTATTCTAAATAAATACATTCCACAAGGCTATAGCTATCATAAGGATTCCCCTGATGGATCTGGGCAAAGTAAATTGAAAACCTTCTGGAAAGGATTCACCATTCTAGAGGCCATTTAAGAACATGTGCTTCATGGGAGGAGCTAAAAATACCCACATTAACAACAATTTGGAAGAAGTTGATTCTAACCCTCATAGATGACTTTTAGGAGATCAAGTAACTGCAGATGTAAAGGAAACAGCATAGAACTAAAATTAGAAGTAGAGCCTGAGGATGTGACTGAATTGCTGCACACTTTGCATTAAAACTTGAATGGATGAGGAATTACTTCTGATGGACAAACAAGGAAAGTGGTTTCTTAAGGTGGATTCTAGTCCTGGTAAAGATACTATGAACACTGCTGAAAGGACAATAAAGGATTTAAAATATTCCATAAACTTAGTTGATAAAGCAGCAGTAGGGTTTGAGAGGACTGATACCAATTTTGATAGAAGTTCAACTGGGTAAAATGCTATCAAATAGCATCCCATGCTATAGAGAAATCTTTTGTAGAAAAAAAAGAGGCAATTCATGAGGCAAACTTCATTGCTGTCTTATTGTAAGAGATTACCACAGGTACTCCGCCTTCAGTATCCACCACCCTGATCAGTCATGAGCCATCGACACTGACGAGGCCAGACCCTCCACCACCTAAAAGATTATGACTTGCTGAAGGTTCAGATGATTATTAGCATTTTTTTAGCAATAAAGTACTTTTTAATTAAGGTATATACATTTTTTTAGACATAATGTTATTATACACCTAATAGACTACAAGATAGTGTTAACATAATTTTTATATCTACTGGGAAACCAAAAATGTGCATGACTCACTTTATTATAATATTTATTTTACTACAGTGGTATGGAAATGAACCCACAATATCTCCAAGACATGTCTGTATTGATCTAGATACTGACACAAGAAAAAACATTCTTGCTCTCCTGAAGCTTACAATGTATTATTTACACATATCAAACATTAAGTAATATAAATTATTTTAAAAGGCATTATCCTAAATGCAATGTGGTATCCTAGTTTGGGTCATAGTACAGAAAAAAGATATAAGAAAATTCAATTACAGTTTAAAATTTAATACTAATGCATTAATGTAGGCTTCTAAGTTTTGGAAAATATATTAGGATAACATAACAATAGGGAAAACTGTGTACGGATTCTAAGTGAACTCTCTCCTATCTTTTCTATAATTCTAAATTTATTACAAAATAAAAAGGTTATTTTTTTAAAAGATCTGTGTTTGACTCTGATTTAGTTACCCGTATTCTTGTGCAATGAATGTGTTCTTCTAATTTAAATACAAAGTCAAAGTGAGCATTTGTAAACAAACCAGTGTTTAACTTAGGTCAAATAAGTGATGCACTGAAAACTTATAATTTTAAGCACAATAACTCGTTTATATTGACTATCAACAAATTATTTTCATTTTGTCACAAAGCTTTTTATGTGTTATATTTTTCATGTAATATAGGCCCCTATTTCTTGGATGTTTCTAGTTGTAATATACAATGTAGCTGTTTAAAAGTACAATTCTGAAATCTAAAGTGCTTAAGTAAAACTGAATTGTTTAAACTTGATCACCCTTCAGCTGTCTACAACTACTGTAAAGAAAAGGCAATTAATTGAATAAAAGGATTCAAACATTACAAGAACAATTTTAAACATTATTAGAAAAATGCTAGATTTAATTTGGCATGATTTTACTGGACTAATATCAACTATTTAAAACGCTAACGTAGGAACTACCTTATTTTCTGACCAAAATGTTAATCACAAATTAATTCCATACATTCTTCAAATCCAAGCTGGACAAGGAATTCTAATGTTTCCTAAATATCAACATAATTCCCTTAGCAAAATCTCTGAGAAACATAAATGTTCCAAAATTCTAAAAAGATATGTTGACTAATGACAAATACTGCTGGAAAAGTATATAAAATTTTGTATGCAAATGCCTGTTCTGATGGACTCAGTTGAATACGATTCATCAACAATTGAGGAGAAATGTACAACAATAATTTAAAATAATACTTGAGTTCCCTCACAAACCTATTTTAAAAAAATAAGTGCTTTATGATGATCACCGTAAACTGACAATATATCTAACATTAGTTGGCAACAACTGCCATTTTATATTTGTTAAAGATGTTACTGTTTAATCATATTTTAATTTTGAAGACTGATCCAAATTCCTTTAACGTAATGAGAGCTAAATTGAAGAATTCAACCTCAAAATGATTTTCAAAGAATTTATAAATAATAAATCTTGGTGTTAAAATAGCACAATACGAGAGGGTATTAAAAATATATGCATTTTTATCATTTTTACCCAAACTTTTAAAAAAATTTAAATCAAGTCATGACATAAAGTTTTGTTTCTGGACTACTTTGACAGAATAGGTTTTTGAATGTAACAAGATAAGTCAACTTGAGTGGT